>CM036758.1:58787488-59058673 GCA_020796225.1 Arion vulgaris | reverse complement strand
GAGGACACTTAACATCTTTCCCTTCGATGTTTTCTCAAGATTATGAACGATCTTCCTGTATAAGAAAGAAATCGGAGCAAACATGGTTACAAACCGAAATGCAATGATGATAGTTATATCAATTAATCAAACAATCAAACAGAGAACAGAACTTTGACAAGAAAAATCAATCTTCATAGATAATCTAAGATAATCTTCATAAATAATATTCATAGATAATCTTCATAGATAATCTTCACAGATAATCTTCATAGATAATCTTAGATAATCTTCATAAATAATATTCATAGATAATCTTCATAGATAATCTTCATAGATAATCTTAATTTTAATAGAAAATCTTAATCTTCATAGATATCTTCATAGATAATCTTAATCTTCATATGTAATCTTCATAGGTAATTTTTATCGATAATCTTCATAGATAATATTCATAGATAATCTTCATAGATAAACTTCATAGATAATCTTCATACATAATGTTCATAGATAATATTCATAGATATTCTTAATCTTCATAGATAATCTTAATCTTCATAGATAATCCTCATAGTTAATCTTCATAGATAATCTTCATATATAATCTTCATAGATAATCTTCATAGATAATATTAGATAATCTTCATAAATAATATTCATAGATAATCTTCATAGATAATCTTCATAGATAATCTTAATCTTCATATATAATCTTAATCTTCATAGGTAATCTTCATAGATAATCTTCATAGATAATCGTAATCTTCATAGATAATCTTCATAGATAATTTTCATATATAAATTTCATAGATAATCTTCATAGGTAATCTTCATAGATAATCTTTATAGATATTCTTAATCTTCATAGATAATCTTCATAGATAATCTTCATAGATAATCTTCATATATAATCTTCTTAGATAATCTTCATAGTTATTCTTCTTTTAATAATCTTCATAGATAATCTTCATAGATAATCTTCATAGATAATCTTCATAGATAATCTTCATAGATAATCTTAGATAATCTTCATAAATAATATTCATAGATAATCTTCATAGATAATCTTCATAGATAATCTTAATCTTAATATATAATCTTAATCTTCATAGATATCTTCATAGATAATCTTATTCTTCATATGTAATCTTCATAGGTAATTTTTATCGATAATCTTCATAGATAATATTCATAGATAATCTTCATAGATAAACTTCATAGATAATCTTCATACATAATGTTCATAGATAATATTCATAGATATTCTTAATCTTCATAGATAATCTTAATCTTCATAGATATTCCTCATAGTTAATCTTCATAGATAATCTTCATAGATAATCTTCATAGATAATCTTAATCTTCATATATAATCTTAATCTTCATAGATAATCTTCATAGATAATCTTAATCTTCATAGGAAATCTTCATAGGTAATCTTCATAGATAATTTTCATAGATAATCGTAATCTTCATAGATAATCTTCATAGATAATCTTCATAAATAATATTCATAGATAATCTTAGATAATCTTCATAAATAATCTTCATAGATAATCTTAATCTTCATAGATAATCTTAATAGATAATCTTAATCTTCATTGATATTCTTCATAGATAATCCTCATAGATAATCTTCATAGACACAATGAACAACAGGGAAACAAGTTTAGTAAAAATGTTCAACTTTATAATTGTTTTTCTTATCGTTTAGTATTTATTTTTCCAGTGATCTCCACATGTTCATCTAGCGTTTGTCCGCCGAGAAGACACAGGTTCTCCAGATTTACGATGTCCATGACACCGAACCGAAGGGTTACGATGTCCATAGCACCGAACTGAAGTGTTACGATGTCCATGGTACCGAGCGGAAGGTTTACGATGTCCATGACACCGAGCCGAAGAGATGAAAAGCTCTAGCGTTTCTCTTGCGATTTTCATTATGGTTGCATAAGACCATCGGAAAACACTTATTTTCGATGGTCTTAGAAAACGAGGCACCGCCCTCTCATCTCGTCTCCAGGCGGGTCCGCCCAAGCATCTACGCCACATACGAGTACCCGGCGTTTGTGACTAATCACTATGCTTTAATTATGTTCAAATTGTAACAATGAAAATGCATCCCGCATATCAGATATTTACATTACGATTTACAACAGTAGCGAAATTACAGTTATGAAGTAGCAACGAAAATAATGTTATGGTTAGCCACTGCAACATGATGAACTGTATTAAAGGGTCGCGTCACCAGGAAGGTTGAGAGCCACTGACCTAGTCGATCTTGATGTTCGATCTTCCTCAGAATACACATTGAGTCACTAAGAAAGTGGGAATGTATTACAAGTATGGTACTCAATTACAGCAAATACAATTTTAAATTACGAATATACTTGCACGAAATATACAGTTATTTCATTATATCAGTACTATTATTATTTAGACTTTGAAAAAAAGTCATGATCTCATCACATCCTCTGAAATACTCTTCACCTCTAGATAAGTGCCCAGCCTTCTTCATCGTTATGTTCACGATATCTCTGCTTCTACCATCGTCTTAGTTACCCGTTGCTATATGCTGCAAATAATCATTAAATTTAGTTCATAAACTTACCTTACTTTTATTTGTCAAATATTTTTGTTAGTCTGATTAAAGTATATTTACAAATATAAACTAACTTGTTTTGCATTGTTTAGAGGTCACAGTATTTAATACGTAAATAGAAACTATTTTTGACAGATGTTTAATTTGTTTCATACGTTTCTCTCTCTTTTACAGCAAACAAAATTAGTAAGTTTGTATTTCTTTATGTTATCTTTGTACTTTCTTGTACTTGTATTTAAGTGTTTTCGTTGTGTTTGCACATGTTAGCACTTTTCTAGAATTGTTCTTTATGTTTGCACATGTTAGCACTTTTCTAGAATTGTTCTTTATGTTTGCACATGTTAGTACTTTTCAAGAATTGTTCTTTATGTTTGCACATGTTAGTACTTTTCTGTAAGTGTTCTTTATGTTTGCACATGTTAGCACTTTTCTGTAAGTGTTCTTTGTGTTTGCGCATGTAAACACTTTTTTGTAGTGTTCTTTATGTTTGCACATGTTAGTACTTTTCTGTAAATGTTCTTTATGTTTGCAAATCTTAGCTCTTTTCTGTAGCTGCTCATTATGTTTGTACATCTTAGAACTAAATATGCAAAGAGATTGATTAATCAACATCAAACTGGCGAGTTGGGCCGCTGGACGCTGCTGAATTTGTTGAGACGGAGATCGAAGCACCTATGGACATTTCCAGAGTGCTATGATGATAGTCCTCATATAACTGATAATTGAGAACGTTTCTAGAACTCTTTATTGTATTCGGTATTAGACGAGATAAATATTTGATATATATACATCATCATTAAGATTTTATAAATTTGTTATGGTGTGTTTGGTGTGTTTGTATACACATCATTAAGATTTCATCAATATGTTATGGTGTGTTTGGTGTGTTTGTATACACATCATTAAGATTTCATCAATATGTTAAGGTGTTTTGGTGTGTTGTATACACATCATTAAGATTTCATCAATATGTTTGGTGTGTTTAAATTTCCAAATACTATTATATCACTAGACGTTGTGTATGCCATTATAAACCACCTGATCACAAACCTAAGCATACCTGGTTCAAACCCTCAAGGTGGGCAATTTTGAACTAAATCTGTTTCCGTGGATTTTACCGAATGTAACAAATAGACTCATCATTCATAAAGCAATGGCAAACCGCTTGAACGTATAAGTGTGCCTAGGAAATCAACGAATCAGCGTGTGGTTGATGGCTACGTCATGTAAAGGATATGCCACGATTTTCATTGTTTTCATCTACATGTAAACTTTAAATTTCATTTAATAACAAAATGACAACCGAGTTAAACAATTAATCAACAAATTTTCCCTTTCTAATAGGGATTTTAAACAAGTCATCTTCGATAAATTGCAGATATTTTAATATATTTATATCGTACCGCACACTGTATAGTGTCAGCATGTAATTCCTTCATACTGCTCTGTCCTGGGCAACTCGCACAATCGTTTCCATAAAATTACAGATAATAATACTTGTTTTTAGCTTATATATATATCTCTTCTCTCCATATACATCATTATATGTTTGTTGTAAGTTCAGTTAATTGCTGATCCTTTACAGGACTTATGAATCAACACCAGCTTTTTAACGCTGTTTGTGATTTTTCTAGGCATTATTACGTTCAGTAGTTTGCCATTGATTTCTGAACGGGTGGTACCATCGTCCTTTGTAAAATCCATGTTAAACAATTTGCAACCAAACTGTCCGCAGCGTGATTCGAACTCAGAACGTCGGGGTTAATAGACCGAGTCACTATCCCTAGTCACAGACGCCATCTCTGTCCTGACTAGAAACTACAAAATGGCGATATCATATATATTGAGTAGCATAGTCTACTCAAGGCACAAGAGGACACTTAACATCTTTCACCTTCGTTGTTTTCGCAAGATTATGAACGATCTTTCTGTGTAAGAAAGAAATCGGAGCACACATGGTTACAAACCGAAATGCAATGATGATAGTTACATCAATTAATCAAACAATCAAACAGAGAAGAGAACTTTGACAAGAAAAATCAATCTTCATAGATAATCTTCATAGATAATTCTCATAGATAATCTTCACTGATAATTCTTCATAGATAATCTTCAAGATAATGTCTCATAAATAATATGCATAGATAATCTTCAGATAATCGTCACAGATAATCTTAGATGATCTTCATAGATAATCTTCATAGATAATCTTCATAGATAATCTTCATAGATAATTTTCATAGATAATCTTCATAGATAATTTTAGATAATCTTCATAGATAATCTTCATAGATAATATTAGATAATCTTCATAAATAATCTTCATAGATAATCTTAATCTTCATAGATAATCTTCATAGATAATCTTAATCTTCATAGATAATCTTCATAGATAATCTTCATAGATAATCTTAATCTTCATTGATATTTTTCATAGATAATCTTCATAGATAATCCTCATAGATAATCTTCGTTGATAATTCGTCATAGATAATCTTCATAGATAATCTTCTTAGATGCAATGAACGACAGGGATACAAGTTTAGTAAAAACATTCAACTTTATAATTGTCTTTCTTATTGTTTAGTATTTATTTTTCCAGTGATCTCCACATGTTCATCTAGCGTTTGGCCGCCCGCCGAGCATGTTCGTAGCGCGTTGGACGACGGGTGACAAGCCCCCTCCTCCCCGCAACTGTGAGTGCGGTTCAATTATGCGGGCTGGCCGAGAAGACACAGGTTCTCCATATTTACTGTGTCTGTGGCACCGAATCGAAGGGTTACGATGTCCATGGCACCGAACTGAAGGTTTACGATGTCCATGACACCGAGCCGAAGGGTAACGATGTCCATGACACCGAGCCAAAGAAATGAAAAGCTCAAGCGCTTCTGGATCGAACCAAAAAAATCTAGCGTTTCTCTTGCGATTTTCATTAGTCTCGTAACGTCCCTACAGTCGCTGCACGCTTGTTTGGCTAAATAAAGGTTGATTGAATATTCTAGCAGTCGCGTTAAGGTTTCAGATGCACACTTATTTCTTGAACTGTCTGCTCGTCCTATCGTTAGTTTTATATTTAATTAAATTCTTGCTTACTTATGTGGCACTATATACAAGTGTTATTGTCCTTAAACACCAATTTACTTAGTATCACCGCAGCTACCTATTTAGTTATCTCCAAATCTGGTCTGGTCTGACCACCTCAGATTTGTAGATTTCCGCACATCGTCCTATCTTTCTTATGAATTCAGAATTGACCAAGTCAATTGCTTGTCCGTTTTCTACAGTAGCAATGACAGCAAGCTTATAGCACGCTCGTTATCCTTTACTCTTCAGTGTCTTGGCACAAAAATAAAACTGAATTTTTGTTCGCCTATACTTATTCAGAGACTAAAACTATTGCCTTTGAGCCTAGTAAAGTGGTTCTCAACCTGTGGGTTGCGACTCCTTTGGGGGTCGAACGATCCTTTCATAGGAGTTCGCATAAGACCATCGGAAAACACTTATTTTCGATGGTCTTAGGAAACGAGGCACCGCTCCTCTATCCGTCTCCAGGCGGGTCCGCCCACAAGCATCTACGCCCACATACGAGTACCCGGCGTTTGTGACTAATCACTATGCTTTAATTATGTTCAAATTGTAACAATGAAAATACATCCTGCATATCAGATATTTATCATTTTAATTCATAACAGTAGCAAACTTACAGTTATGAAGTAGCAACGAAAATAATGTTATGGTTGGGGGCCACCGCAACATGATGAACTGTATTAAAGGGTCACGTCACCAGGAAGGTTGAGAGCCACTGACCTAGTCGATCTCGATGTTCGATCTTCCTCAGAATACACATTGAGTCACTAAGAAAGTGGGAATGTATTAAAGTATGGTACTCAATTACAGCAAATACAATTTTAAATTACGAATATACTTCAACGAAATATACAGTTATTTCATTATATCAGTATTATTATTTAGACTTTGAAAAAAAGTCATGATTTCATCACATCCTCTGAAATACTCTTCACCTCTAGATAAGTGCCCAGCCTTCTTCATCGTTATGTTCACGATATCTCTGCTTCTACCATCGTCTTAGTTACCCGTTGCTATATGCTGCAAATAATCATTAAATTTAGTTCATAAACTTACCTTACTTTTATTTGTCAAATATTTTTGTTAGTCTGATTAAAGTATATTTACAAATATAAACTAATTTGTTTTGCATTTTTTTAGAGGTCACAGTATTTAATACGTAAATAGAAACTATTTTTGACAGATGTTTAATTTGTTTCATACGTTTCTCTCTCTTTTACAGGAAACAAAATTAGTAAGTTTGTATTTCTTTATGTTATCTTTGTACTTTCTTGTACTTGTATTTAAGTGTTTTCGTTGTGTTTTCACATGTTAGCACTTTTCAGAATTGTTCTTATGTTTTCACATGTTAGCCTTTTCTAGAATTGTTCTTTATGTTTGCTACAGTTAGTACTTTTTGTAAGTGTTCTTTATGTTTGCACATGTTAGTACTTTCAAGAATTGTTCTTTATGTTTGCACATGTTAGTACTTTTCAAGAATTGTTCTTTATGTTTGCACATGTTAGTACTTTTCAAGAATTGTTCTTTATGTTTGCACATGTTAGTACTTTTCTGTAAGAGTTCTTTATGTTTGCACATGTTAGTACTTTTCTGTAAATGTTCTTTATGTTTGCAAATCTTAGCTCTTTTCTGTAGCTGCTCATTATGTTTGCACATCTTAGAACTAAATATACAAAGAGATTGATTAATCAACATCAAACTGGCGAGTTGGGCCGCTGGACGCTGCTGAATTTGTTGAGGCGGAGATCGAAGCACCTATGGACATTTCCAGAGTGCTATGATGATAGTCCTCATATAACTGATAATTGAGAACGTTTCTATAACTCTTTATTGTATTCGGTATTAGACGAGATAAATATTTGATATGTATACACATCATTAAGATTTTATAAATTTGTTATGGTGTGTTTGGTGTGTTTGTATACACATCATTAAGATTTCATCAATAAGTTAAGGTGTGTTTGGTGTGTTTGTATACACATCATTAAGATTTCATCAATAAGTTAAGGTGTGTTTGGTGTGTTTGTATACACATCATTAAGATTTCATCACTATGTTTGGTGTGTTTGAATTTCCAAATACTATTATATCACTAGACGTTGTGTATGCCATTATAAACCACTCGATCACAAACCCAAGCATACCTGGTTCAAACCCCAAGGTTGGCAATTTTTGAACTAAATTCGTTTCGTGGATTTTACCGAATGTAACAAATAGACTTCATTCATAAAGCAATGGCAAACTGCCTGCTGAAAGTATAAGTGGTGCCTAGAAAATCAACGAATCAGCTGCTGTGGTTGATGGCTACGTCATGTAAAGGATATGCCACGATTTTCATTGTTTTCATCTACAGGTAAACTTTAAATTTCATTTAATAACAAAATGACAATCGAGTTAAACAATTAATCAACAACTTTTCCCTTTCTAATAGGGATTTTAAACTAGTCATCTTCGTAAATTGCAGATATTTTAATATATTTATATCTACGTTATACGTTGTATAGTGTCAGCATGTAATTTCTTCATACCGCTCTGTCCTGGGCAACTCGCATAATCGCTTCCATAAAATTGCAGATAATAATACTTGTTTGTTAGCTCTAGTTATATATATATCTCTTTCTCTCTTCCTCCATATACATCATTATATGTTTGTTGTAAGTTCAGTTAATTGCTGATCCTTTACAGGACTTTGCGAATCAACACCAGCTTTTAACGCTGTTTGTGATTTTTCTAGGCATTATTACGTTCAGTAGTTTGCCATTGATTTCTGAACGGGTGGTACCATCGTCCTTTGTAAAATCCATGTTAAACAATTTGCAACCAAACTGTCCGCAGCGTGATTCGAACTCAGAACGTCGGGGTTAATAGACCGAGTCACTATCCCTTGTCACAGACGCCATCTCTGTCCTGACTAGAAACTACAAAATGGCGATATCATATATATTGAGTAGCACAGTCTACTCAAGGCACAAGAGGACACTTAACATCTTTCACCTTCGTTGTTTTCGCAAGATTATGAACGATCTTTCTGTGTAAGAAAGAAATCGGAGCACACATGGTTACAAACCGAAATGCAATGATGATAGTTATATCAATTAATCAAACAATCAAACAGAGAAGAGAACTTTGACAAGAAAAATCAATCTTCATAGATAATCTTCATAGATAATTCTTCATAGATAATCTTCATAGATAATCTTAGATGCAATGAACGACAGGGATACAAGTTTAGTAAAAACATTCAACTTTATAATTGTCTTTCTTATTGTTTAGTATTTATTTTTCCAGTGATCTCCACATGTTCATCTAGCGTTTGTCCGCCCGCCCAGCATGTTCGTAGCGCTTGGACGACGGTGACAAGCCCATCCCCCACTGTGAGTGCGGTTCAACTCTGGGGCTGGCTGAGAAGACACAGGTTCTCCATATTTACTGTGTCTGTGGCACCGAACCGAAGGGTTACGATGTCCATGGCACCGAACTGAAGGTTTACGATGTCCATGACACTGAGCCGAAGGGTAACGATGTCCATGACACCGAGCCGAAGAAATGAAAAGCTCAAGCGCTTCTGGATCGAACCAAAAAAATCTAGCGTTTCTCTTGCGATTTTCATTAGTATCGTAACGTCCCTACAGTCGCTACACGCTTGTTTGGCTAAATAAAGGTTGATTGAATATTCTAGCAGTCTCGTTAAGGCTTCAGAAGCACATTTATTTTTGATTCGTTCTCTCGTCCTATCGTTAGTTTTATATTTAATTAAATTCTTGCTTACTTATGTGGCACTATATACAAGTGTTATTGTCCTTAAACACCAATTTACTTAGTAATCACCGCAGCTCACTCATGTTAGTTATCTCCAAATCTGATCTGGTCTGACCACCTCAGATTTGTAGATTTCTGCACATCGTCCTATCTTTCTTAAGGAATTCAGAATATCAACCAAGTCAATTGCTTTGTCCGTTTTCACAGTAGGAATGGCAGCAATCTTATAGTACGCTCATTATCCTTTACTCCTGCGTGTCTTGGCACAAAAATAAAACTGGATTTTGTCTGCCTATACTTATTCAGAGACTAAAACTATTGCCTTGAGCCTAGTAAAGTGGTTCTCAACCTGTGGGTCGGATCCTTTGGGGGTCGAACGACCTTCACAGAGGTCGCCCAAGACCATAGGAAACACTTATTTTCGATGGTCTTAGGAAACCAGGCGCCGCTCTCTATCCGTCTTCAGGTGGGTCCGCCCACAAGCAGCTTAGCTCACATAAGAGTACCCGGCGTTTGTGACTAATCACTATGCTTTAATTATGTTCAAATTGTAACAATGAAAATACATCCTGCATATCAGATATTTACATTATAATTCATAACAGTAGCAAACTTACAGTTATGAAGTAGCAACGAAAATAATGTTATGGTTAGGGGCCACTGCAACATGATGAACTGTATTAAAGGGTCGCGTCGCCAGGAAGCTGGGAGCCACTGACCTAGTCGATCTCGATGTTCGATCTTCCTCAGAATACACATTGCGTCACTAAGAAAGTGGGAATGTATTACACGTATGGTACTCAATTACAGCAAATACAATTTTAAATTACGAATATACATGCACGAAATATACAGTTATTTCATTATATCATTATTATTATTTAGACTTTGAAAAAAAGTCATGATCTCATCACATCCTCTGAAATACTCTTCACCTCTAGATAAGGGCCCAGCCTTCTTCATCGTTATGTTCACGATATCTCTGCTTCTACCATCGTCTTAGTTACCCGTTGCCATATGCTGCAAATAATCATTAAATTTAGTTCATAAACTTACCTTACTTTTATTTGTCAAATATTTTTGTTAGTCTGATTGAAGTATATTTACAAATATAAACTAATTTGTTTTGCATTAGTTTAGAGGTCACAGTATTTAATACGTAAATAGAAACTATTTTTGACAGATGTTTAATTTGTTTCATACGTTTCTCTCTCTTTTACAGCAAACAAAATTAGTAAGTTTGTATTTCTTATGTTATCTTTTGTACTTCGTGTACTTGTATTTAAGTGTTTTCGTTGTGTTTGCACACGTTAGCACTTTTCTAGAATTGTTCTTTATGTTTGCACATGTTAGTACTTTTCAAGAATTGTTCTTTATGTTTGCACATGTTAGTACTTTTCTGCAAGTGTTCTTTATGTTTGCACATGTTAGTACTTTTCTGTAAATGTTCTTTATGTTTGCAAATCTTAGCTCTTTTCTGTAGCTGCTCATTATGTTTGTACATCTTAGAACTAAATATGCAAAGAGATTGATTAATCAACATCGAACTGGCGAGTTGGACCGCTGGACGCTGCTGAATTTGTTGAGGCGGAGATCGAAGCACCTATGGACATTTCCAGAGCGCTATGATGATAGTCCTCATATAACTGATAATTGAGAACGTTTCTATAACTCTTTATTGTATTCGGTATTAGACGAGATAAATATTTGATATGTATACACATCATTAAGATTTCATCAATAAGTTAATGTGTGTTTGTGTGTTTGATACACATCATTAAGATTTCATGACTATGTTTGGTGTGTTTGTATACACATCATTAAGATTTCATCACTATGTTTGGTGTGTTTGAATTTCCAAATACTATTATATCACTAGACGTTGTGTATGCCATTATAAACCACTCGATCACAAACCCAAGCATACCTGGTTCAAACCCCAAGGTTGGCAATTTTGAAGTAAATTGTTTCGTGGGATTTTTACCGAATGTAACAAATAGACTTCATTCATAAAGCAATGGCAAACTGCCTGCTGAACGTATAGTGGTGCTTCAGAAAATCAACGAATCAGCTGCTGTGGTTGATGGCTACGTCATGTAAAGGATATGCCACGATTTTCATTGTTTTCATCTACAGGTAAACTTTAAATTTCATTTAATAACAAAATGACAATCGAGTTAAACAATTAATCAACAACTTTTCCCTTTCTAATAGGGATTTTAAACAAGTCATCTTCGATAAATTGCAGATATTTTAATATATTTATATCTTACCGCTACACGTTGTATAGTGTCAGCATGTAATTTCTTCATACCGCTCTGTCCTGGGCAACTCGCATAATCGCTTCCATAAAATTGCAGATAATAATACTTGTTTGTTAGCTCTAGCCATATATATATATTTCTTCTCTCCATATACATCATTATATGTTTGTTGTAAGTTCAGTTAATTGCTGATCCTTTACAGGACTTTGTGAATCAACACCAGCTTTTTAACGCTGTTTGTGATTTTTCTAGGCATTATTACGTTCAGTAGTTTGCCATTGATTTCTGAACGGGTGGTACCATCGTCCTTTGTAAAATCCATGTTAAACAATTTGCAACCAAACTGTCCGCAGCGTGATTCGAACTCAGAACGTCGGGGTTAATAGACCGAGTCACTATCCCTTAGTCACAGACGCCATCTCTGTCCTGACTAGAAACTACAAAATGGCGATATCATATACATTGAGAGCATAGTCTACTCAAGGCACAAGAGGACACTTAACATCTTTCACCTTCGTTGTTTTCTCAAGATTATGAACGATCTTTCTGTGTAAGAAAGAAATCGGAGCACACATGGTTACAAACCGAAATGCAATGATGATAGTTACATCAATTAATCAAACAATCAAACAGAGAAGAGAACTTGACAAGAAAATCAATCTTCATAGATAATCTTCATAGATAATCTTAATCTTCATAGATAATCTTCATAGATAATTTTCATATATAATCCTCATAGATAATCTTCATAAATAATATGCATAGATAATTTTCATAGGTAATCGTCACAGATAATCTTAGATGATCTTCATAGATAATCTTCATAGATAATCTTCATAGATAATCTTCATAGATAATCTTCATAGATAATCTTCATAGATAATCTTCATAGATAATCTTCATAGATAATATTAGATAATCTTCATAAATAATCTTCATAGATAATCCTAATCTTCATAGATAATCTTTATAGATAATCTTCATAGATAATCTTAATCTTCATTGATATTTTTCATAGATAATCTTCATAGATAATCCTCATAGATAATCTTCATTGATAATTCTTCATAGATAATCTTCATAGATAATCTTCTTAGATGCAATGAACGACAGGGATACAAGTTTAGTAAAAACATTCAACTTTATAATTGTCTTTCTTATTGTATAGTATTTATTTTTCCAGTGATCTCCACATGTTCATCTAGCGTTTGTCCGCCCGCCCAGCATGTTCGTAGCGCGTTGGACGAAGGGTGACAAGTCACCCTCCCCTTCCACTGTGAGTGAGGTTCACCCTGCGGGCTGGGCCGAGAAGACACAGGTTCTCCATATTTACTAAGTCTGTGGCACCGAACCGAAGGTTTACGATGTCCATGACACCGAGCAGAAGAGATGAAAAGCTCAAGCGCTTCTGGATCGAACCAAAAAAATCTAGCGTTTCTCTTGCGATTTTCATTAGTCTCGTAACGTCCCTTTAGTTGCTGAACACTTGTTTGGCTAAATAAAGGTTGATTGAATATTCTAGCAGTCTCGTTATGGCTTCAGATGCACACTCATTTCTTGAACCGTTCGCTCGTCCTATCGTTAGTTTTATATTTAATTAAATTCTTGCTTACTTATGTGGCACTATATACAAGTGTTATTGTCCTTAAACATCAATTTACTTAGTATCACCACAGCCTACCCAAGGTTGTCTCCAAATCTGGTCTGGTCTGACCACCTCAGATTTGTAGATATCCGCACATCGTCCTATCTTTCTTAAGGAATTCAGAATATCAACCAAGTCAATTGCTTGTCCGTTTTCTACAGTAGCAATGACAGCAAGCTTATAGTACGCTCGTTATCCTTACTCTGGTGCCCTGGCACAAAAATAAAACTGGATTTTTGTCTGCCTATACTTATTCAGAGACTAAAACTATTGCCTTTGAGCCTAGTAAAGTGGTTCTCAACCTGTGGGTTGCGACTCCTTTGGGGGTCGAACGATCCTTTAACAGGGTTCACATAAGACCATCGGAAAACACTTATTTTCGATGGTCTTAGGAAACGAGGCACCGCTCCTCTATCCGTCTCCAGGCGGGTCCGCCCACAAGCATCTACGCCCACATACGAGTACCCGGCGTTTGTGACTAATCACTATGCTTTAATTATGTTCAAATTGTAACAATGAAAATGCATCCCGCATATCAGATATTTACATTACGATTTACAACAGTAGCAAAATTACAGTTATGAAGTAGCAACGAAAATAATGTTATGGTTGGGGGCCACTGCAACATGATGAACTGTATTAAAGGGTCGCGTCACCAGGAAGGTTGAGAGCCACTGACCTAGTCGATCTCGATGTTCGATCTTCCTCAGAATACACATTGAGTCACTAAGAAAATGGGAATGTATTACAAGTATGGTACTCAATTACAGCAAATACAATTTTAAATTACGAATATACTTGCACGAAATATACAGTTATTTCATTATATCAGTATTATTATTTAGACTTTGAAAAAAAGTCATGATCTCATCACATCCTCTGAAATACTCTTCACCTCTAACTAAGTGTCCAGTCTTCTTCATTGTGTGTCACGATATCTCTGCTTCTACCATCGTCTTAGTCACCTGTTGCCATATGCTACAAATAATCATTAAATTTAGTTCATAAACTTACCTTACATTTATTTGTCAAATATTTTTGTTAGTCTGATTAAAGTATATTTAAAATATAAACAATTTGTTTTGCATTAGTTTAGAGGTCACAGTATTTAATACGTAAATAGAAACTATTTTTGACAGATGTTTAATTTGTTTCATACGTTTCTCTCACTTTTTCAGCAAACGAAATTAGTAAGTTTGTATTTCTTTATGTTATCTTTGTACTTTCTTGTACTTGTATTTAAGTGTTTTCGTTGTGTTTGCACATGTTAGCACTTTTCTAGAATTGTTCTTTATGTTTACACATGTTAGTACTTTTCTGTAAATGTTCTTTGTGTTTGCAAATCTTAGCTCTTTTCTGTAGCTGCTCATTATGTTTGTACATCTTAGAACTAAATATACAAAGAGATTGATTAATCAACATCGAACTGGCTAGTTGGGCCGCTGGACGCTGCTAAATTTGTTGAGGCGGAGATCGAAGCACCTATGGACATTTCCAGAGTGCTATGATGATAGTCCTCATATAACTGATAATTGAGAACGTTTCTATAACTCTTTATTGTATTCGGTATTAGACGAGATAAATATTTGATATGTATACACATCATTAAGATTTTATAAATTTGTTATGGTGTGTTTGGTGTGTTTGTATACACATCATTAAGATTTTATCAATATGTTATGGTGTGTTTGGTGTGTTTGTATACACATCATTAAGATTTTATCAACATGTTATGGTGTGTTTGGTGTGTTTGTATACACATCATTAAGATTTCATCAATATGTTTGGTGTGTTTGGTGTGTTTGTATACACATCATTAAGATTTTATAAATTTGTTATGGTGTGTTTGGTGTGTTTGTATACACATCATTAAGATTTTATCAATATGTTATGGTGTGTTTGGTGTGTTTGTATACACATCATTAAGATTTTATCAACATGTTATGGTGTGTTTGGTGTGTTTGTATACACATCATTAAGATTTCATCAATATGTTTGGTGTGTTTGTGTGTTTGTATACACATCATTAAGATTTTATAAATTTGTTATGGTGTGTTTGGTGTGTTTGTATACACATCATTAAGATTTCATCAATATGTTATGGTGTGTTTGGTGTGTTTGTATACACATCATTAAGATTTTATCAATATGTTATGGTGTGTTTGGTGTGTTTGTATACACATCATTAAGATTTTATCAACATGTTATGGTGTGTTTGGTGTGTTTGTATACACATCATTAAGATTTCATCAACATGTTTGGTGTGTTTGTATACACATCATTAAGATTTCATCAACATGTTTGGTGTGTTTGTATACACATCATTAAGATTTTATCAACATGTTTGGTGTGTTTGTATACACATCATTAAGATTTCATCAACATGTTTGGTGTGTTTGAATTTCCAAATACTATTATATCACTAGACGTTGTGTATGCCATTATAAACCACTCTGTGCTCAAGTGGTATGAGCTCGATCACAAACCCAAGCATACTGGTCAAACCCCAAGGGGGCAATTTTTGAACTAAATTGCTTCGCTGGATTTTTACCGAATGTAACAAATAGACCTCATCATTCATAAAGCAATGGCAAACTGCTGAACGTATAAGGATGCTCTAGGAAACCAACGACTCATTTGTTGTGGTTGATGGTACGTCATGTAAAGGATATGCCAGTGTTTCATTGTTTTCATCTACATGTAAACTTTAAATTTAATTTAATAACAAAATGACAATCGAGTTAAACAATTAATCAACAACTTTTCCCTTTCTAATAGGGATTTTAAACAAGTCATCTTCGATAAATTGCAGATATTTTAATATATTTATATCGTACCTGCCATACGTTATATAGGGTCAGCATGTAATTCCTTCATACCGCTCTGTCCTGGGCAACTCGCACAATCGTTTCCATAAAATTGCAGATAATAATACTTGTTTGTTAGCTCTAGTTATATATATAATCTTTCTCTCCTCCATATACATCATTATATTTTGTTGTAAGTTAAGTTAATTGCTGATCCTTTACAGGACTTTGCGAATCAACCCCAGCTTTTTAACGCTGTTTGTGATTTTTCTAGGCATTATTACGTTCAGTACTTTGTCATTGCTTTAAACGGTGGTGCCATCGTCCTTTGTAAAAATCTACTTGGAAACAATTTGCAACCAAACTGTCCGCAGCGTGATTCGAACTCAGAACGTCGAGGTTAATAGACCGAGTCACTATCCCATAAGCCACAGACACCACCTTTATTGTAAGATCTTGTTGTAAGACATTGTCTATTAAATGTAATAGCGACATTGTATCACACAAAGAGAATAGAAACAAAGATCATAAAATGTTTCGGACACATTAAACGACATGAATGCATCGAGAATATCATTCTACGAGGAACGGTGCCTGGAAGAAGAGCAATAGGAAGATCTAGACGACGATGCGTGTAGGATGTTATTGACGAGCTGAAAATTACTGCTGCTGACCCCGGGTATCTTGCACACAATAGAGAGTTTTTCCCAGCTGCTGGGAGCCAAGTTCCTGAACCGGCAAGCTACTTGAAGATGATTACTTAAAGCAATGTTTCACTTTTATCATCATCAATTAGCTTGTCCTTAGCAGAACTTTGCCACTCCAACAGTCCTCCGAAATTTCTCTCTCTCATAGTCCAGATGTCCTGCTTCTCCAGCAGTCCTGTTCAAACCATCAGTTACATCCTGAATCCATCTTCTCCGTGGTCTTTTCTTCTCTTTGCCGGTATGCTCCTTACATGATGGTCTTCCAGCCTTTCATGTCTTTTTATATGTTCAAAATATCTCAATTTTCTTTTTTCTTATTTGTAGCATCAGCCAGTTTTCTTTGATTTTGAGTTTTTTCTGGATCGATCTATTTGTTCTCTTCCTCTGTCCAAGATATACAAAGAACTCTTCTGTAACACTTATATTCAAAATCACATATATAGTTTTCCACTGCTTTATTAAATGTACCTGCTTCACACCCATACGTTGCCAATGGGAATATGCATGCTCTTAGTATTCTGATCTTTGTTTTCTATCAGTTCCGTGCGATATTGTGTATTAGAGAGGTTTGATGTTGAATATAGTTGTTAGACGATATTTTTCGTTGACCTACCGCACACGGTGGGTGATGTGGTCAACATCACGTCAGTCACTGTTACTTCCCAGTATTTCTGTGTGTATCCAACTGAAACTGAGTCGACCTGAAACCCGTAACGGTGGGGAAGATCACAAGTAATACCAATGCGAAGCTTTGATAGTAAAGCTAATGACTATGTCAAACAAAGTACATCAGTATCTAAGAATATAATGACATAAGTTATTTTGCCAATCGCCCGTGCTGTGTCGGGGCAAGCAAGGGAAGCAAAGAATAGTACCACTGCAACCTACAATGCATGTGTGAGAGGCGCCTAATGTAGGTCATGGGATGTTACCCTGGTAAATAAAAAGCATCGCAGAAATCGGATGTGCTGGCCTACTTTAGGCACATAACTGGCATCGAAGACAATCGCTCTAGTCTCAGATCACATATAAATCACACATAGTGGTTGACAAGTGGCCGATATGGACCGTTCGAAGAAGAATAAAAAGATTTTGACAATACTTTCAAGTACTTTCTCGAGAAGGCTCGCCTGAATGGCGAGGGACACTGATAGGAAAGCAAGCCTTCACGCAAAAATCTGTCAGAGGCGGTGTACTAATTACCCTGACTGCAGCTGAATTCATAGCGGGAGAACAAGAAGAAGAAGAAGTGTTTTTCTCAAAATGTTGTATATCACAACAAAGAAAACAACATCAAAATGAAACTGAAAATGAAACATGTACCGAAATATTTCATTTCTACAAGACGTTTATGTAATAACTTTGATACTAAACATGACATTTTAACAAGATATTCTACTTATTGTTTTTTTATTTACTTTTCTCCCCGTCATCCAAAAGAGAAGCTGGAGATGGATTGGACATGTGATACGCATGTAGACTAACTCTATCACGAAGACTGTAACGCAATGCACACCAGAGGGTAAACGGAAACGGGGAAGGCCCAAAAACGACCTGGAGGAGAACAGTAGAACAATAACTAAAACAAATCAATCATAGCTGGAATACACTACAGAGGAAGACATAGAATATAGAAGAAAGGTGTGCATTTGCTGTTGCCCAAAGCACCAACAGCGTCACAGGATAGAGAGAGTTTTCTTAGTGTTCTAACACAACGTTTCCCAAAGTGGAGGACTCGCCTCCAGTGGGCACTGAAGCGTTATAGGAGGGGGCATAGTGGGTTCAGAAGAATTTGGAGGGTGTTCAGGCTATTAGATGTGGGTGGCTCGTTAAAGAAGAAATGAATAATAAATATTTAAAAAAAAATTATTTTCGTGATTTTGAGATTGAATAATCATTTAAAATTTGAATTCTGAATTTAAAGTCATCTTATGCCCTTCTTACACGATCCATTTTTCATCACTTTTCTATTTCATGCATATAATCATTTGAAAATTGACCATGTATTTCAGAAATATATATTCAATTTTCTATGTCAAAGAGAAAATAGAACATGCATATATGTGGGGAGAGGGCGTTGGCAAACTGTTATAATGTGGAGGGGGCGTTACAAAGTTTATGTTGCGCAAAGTGGGCGGTGAGCCGAAAAAGTTTGGGAATCTATGTTCTAACATGTATTTTTATTTAATTATTGGTAACACAATAATATTCTTATGTTTCAGTTCCGGTCTGTGCAAACCCTGGCAAAGACGTCATATTTGTCATCGATAACTCTGGTAGTATTGGTGCCTCCAACTTTGAAAAAGTAAAGACATTCATTGCCCGCTTGACTCTCAGATTCTTCATTGGACCTAACACCAGTAAATCTGAGTTCCAGTTTGGTGCCATTTCTTTCGGTGTTGAAGTCAAAAAGGAATTTGATCTCAACACGTACACAGATAGCACGCAGTTGTATAATGTAATATCTTTTGATTAATTTCTAGATAAACTTATAATTAATATATCATAAAACACAGAGAATGTTTATTATCAATATAAGAAAGAGGCATTCATTATTTTTCGGATATGTAATGAGAAGGGGAGGCGTAGAACACATTGTGACAACCGGTAAAATCGAGGGGAGACGAGAAAGAAGAAGACCGAGAGAGAAAATTTTGAATTGTCTGACTTCATGTCATGGAAGAGTGTCAACATCTGGTATAAGAGCAAACACCAGATATTTGAGGAAATCCATGATCGCTCACACCAGCAGGCACGGCATCTGTTGGTGATGTTGATTATTGTAAAACCTTGCTTTGTATTTAACAGCACAACTTATAATAGATTTATCATTGGTTATTGGTTACTAAACTGACGTCATTGCACTCGGGCAGACCCATAGGCGCTCAGTCTCCCCCAACAGATATTGAAGAGTATGCATACCTGATAGTCTCCTGAGGCTCGCTGATTAAACACACTCCTAACTCTGACCCTAAGGCATCCAGTTCTACTTGTACACTGGTAACTCCAAAATGTCTAAATCGTTGGATCGATTCAACATTTATTTTAGTGTCCTCATTTACCAGACAGTCGTGAAAACACCGAAGAAATCTCTTTCTCCATCTTCAACTCCCCAACAATCGATGCTATTGATGCTATTCTGTCCGCTCTCTCATTACCGTAAACACCCGCATGCCCAGGACAGTATATCCACGTAAGCCGCTGGAGGTTAGAAACTTCTATAAACGACATCCATTTATACCGAAACCTGCCCTTCTGGATCTTATGAAGCATCGACTGAGAGTCAGATACAGCAAAGGCCCCTGTAAATAAGTCCCACAGAGCCAATGGAGGGCATCAGTAACGGCCTCAACCTTCATCCTCATACTAGAAGTAGTTATTACTGGTGGAATATAATACCCAAGTAAATGGAAGTCTAATTAGATCAGTTATCTGTACTATCACTACTGAAGCCAACTCTGACATACAGAAATAGAAAGTTATATAGAGCTTAAAAGCAGAAATCAAAGACATGATTAAAGATATGATTAGGTTTAAGGAAGAAACAAAAACACAAGATCAAATTGAGTGGACATATTTTGTATATGTCTAACGTGCCCTTGGATGAGATGAGGACTCATGATGATGATGGAAATCAGCTCTGACACTTAAAATATGTAACATCAGAGTTCTTCAGTGCTATATAGAGTAACTCAGGACATATCAAAATGAGAAATAGAGTTTTTCAGTGCTACATAGAGCAAGTCTGGACATATCAAAATGAGAAATAGAGTTCTTCAGTGCTACATAGAGCAAGTCTGGGCATATCAAAATGTGAAATAGAGTTCTTCAGTGCTACATAGAGCAAGTCTGGGCATGTCAAAATGAGAAATAGAGTTCTTCAGTGCTACATAGAGCACGTTCGTGCACTGCGTGAGATCTTAATGTATAAATACGAGATCGAAACACACATGGCTACTCACTAAAGTGCAATGATGATGGTCAGTCAAATCAATAGTTTCTGATCTGATTGGTTATAACAAGGTTGTCATAGATGTCTCATGTCAATTATAATTTATTTTAATATGTATTTTCTTGTATTTTCTTGTATTTTCTTGTAAAATCTTGTATTTTCTTGTTTTTATTTTGGGATTCACACTCTGTGAATTCAGGCATAGTTATAGATCATAACATGGTGCCTCTGGCTGGGTTTTGTATAAATATTTATTTTCCTTATGTTGTGTCTTTCTGCCATTCAGACATCGGAGCTAACCTCCAGTATTGTCTTTCCTGTGTGAGCTCTAAAGCAACATGTGGCCACACCCAAGCGACCTAAAAACTAAGTTTTGGGAAAACCTGACAGACCTGAAACTGACCGCCCAGTTTGTGGTCCACAGTAAACTCAACACTTGACCTGAGATCGTTGAAGAAGAAGAAGAAGACTAGCATAAATGATACTTTAGAGGTATTTGTAATTTAGATCCTCAAGTAAAGGATCAGGGTCTCCTGTTGTCAAACGGTACACCAGTATGTGCACCAGTATGTGCACCATTATCTGCACCATTATGTGCACCATATGTGCAACAGTATATGCACCATTATGTGCACCGGTATGTGCACCAGTATGTGTACCATTATGTGCACCAGTATGTAAATCTCATTATGTGCACCAGTATGCACATCAAGAATGTTTAGACAAGTTTACCTTGAAATCATAAATTTTCACGGCCCGTGTACACTAGCGTAGAGTGTTATCAACTTCGCCATGGGCGACCCTCAACTAAACATATACATTTTTGTTACTAACCAGCAATTAACACACACACACTGGACAGCTTTGAGAATAAATGTTCCTGAAAAATTACTAAAAGTAAAGAGAGTGATTTCGTTTTGAACAACACCGTGAGAGATAAAACACAGCAACAACCCGTATCAAATATTATAAGGAAAGAAGGTAGAAATATTTAGGTCATGTTCTTAGATCAGACGAAAAGAGACAAGTCCTTATGTGGTCACTAGTTGGGAAAAGAAAGCCGGGAAGACCTAAGACCACTCTTCGAAGAACAATCCTACAAGAAAGTAAACTATTGGGATGTAAACCACAGAGATCTCCAACTGCTAGCAACGAACCGCATCACATGGAGCTCTAAAACCACTGCCTTGTCTTTGGTAATGAAAGGAACAAATTAACTAATTAGCACATAATTTGTTTATCCTAATATCTACGACAAAATAGGGAAATTATTTTTCTTATTTTGTTGTGACACTATTACTGGGTTGTTGCCCAGTGGTTTTCTGGTTTTTTTTAACTGCGCTGCTCTAGAGGTTTGGAAGTAAATTATTTTTCTATTTTGACAGGGTTTTGTTATGCTATCTTTCCATCTTTTTCGTGGTCTTCCTCTCACTATCTTTCCTGATATTCCGTGTCATTAAATTAGTGACATTGACATCAATTAATAATGTTTCTTTCCAGGCTATTCGGGCCATTCGGTATACTGGTAAAAGCACATACACTAACTTAGCATTTGATTACATCTTTAATAAGAATCTGTTCAACAAAGGAAGAACTGCTGCTCCCAATATAACTCTTCTTATAAGCGACGGTAACTCTACAGATGCTGCAAAAAGTAAGTTAGTTTATCGATCGATGTACCTAATAGCTGGTATTTTGTTAGAATAAAATTCAGTAGAAAGATTAATTAATAAAATTCTTACAGAATACTTTCACTATCTTCTAAATTACATTGGAACCTCTAGCGGTGCTGTGGAGTTCGTGCACTGCCGCTGAGATCTTCCTGTGTAAGAAAGATATCGGAGCACAGATAGTTACTCACCGAAGTGCAATGATGATGGTTCTATCAATCAATCAATCAATCAATCAAACAATCAATCAATCTTGTACAAATTGTGAAATATTTATTGGACAAATGTATCCAATACTGAAGAACAAGAATGTAACGATGGACAATAGGAAAGCAATGTTCAACACATTTTTCTTACCAACTCTGTGCTATCAGTGCCAGACCTGGACACTGACAACATAGTTATCTTACCAACTCTGTGCTATCCGAATCAGACTAGGACACTGACAATAAATGAAAACAGAAGAATCCAAACAACAAAGATGAAAGGTTTACAAAGAATTCTAAATGTTACAAGAAAAGATAAGATTAGAAACGATGAAATCAGAAGAAAAGTGGGATCTTTGCCGGTGCTACAATAAATAAAGAAACAGGTCAAATGGTTCAGACATGCATCAAGGTTACCACAAGACAGTCTCCACAATGAGCACTGGCACTAGATACAACAGTAACAAATCTAGAGGATGACCATGTAAACGATGGATCGGCGGAATATCTGAGGCACTAAATTCCACCTTGTACAAAACGCATAAGGAGGTTCGCTCCACATGTCACTATTTTCGAAAAGACGTCGGAAACCAAAACAGAATTAGAGAATAGAAAGAGAGATTGATCATGAACGCTTATTTCTTTGTTGATTGATTGATTGATTGATTAATTGATTGTTTGATTGATTGATGGTGCTATTCCAAATAAAAACCAATATATATCAAACACTTTTCGCTTGTCACGGGATGTGCATCCTGTTTAACTGCTCTGTGTTTTTCTTCTAATGATTTCCTCTCATTGTACCAATGTCTTCCTCTTGGCCGCTTATCCTCAATCTTTCTCTCCAATATGTTTTTCAACAGAGTGTAACGTCTTTTTATGTGTCCAAAATATTTAAGTTTTTACTCGTGTCTCTCATTGAACAATTCCCCCTCTTCAACATGAGCTTATTCAGACTTCCTAATTTCTGTATCTCATTACATGCGCTTACACATACTATCTGATATACATATCTGCAGCTTCATGAATTTCTACTTTTCAACTTAATCAACCCCATTTTGAATTTTAAGAACAATGATCATTTATTTTAAGAACCACATTTATAACTTTAAGAATCACATTTATAACTTTAAGAATCACATTTATAAATTTAAGAATCACATTTATAACTTTAAGAATCACATTTATTTTAAGAACCACATTTAGACTTTAAGAACCACATTTCTAACTTTAAGAATCACATTTATAACTTTAAGAATCACATTTATAACTTTAAGAATCACATTTATAACTTTAAGAATCACATTTATAACTTTAAGAACTACATTTATGACTTTAAGAATCATATTTATAACTTTAAACATCACATTTATAACTTTAAGAACCACATTTATAACTTTAAGAATCACATTTATAACTTTCAGAATCACATTTATAACTTTAAGAACCACATTTATGACTTTAAGAACCACATTTATAACTTTAAGAATCACATTTATAACTTTAAGAATCACGTTTATAACTTTAAGAATCACATTTATAACTTTAAGAATCACATTTACAACTTTAAGAATCACATTTATTTTAAGAACCACATTTATTTTAAGAACCACATTTATAACTTTAAGAACCACATTTATAACTTTAAGAAACACATTTATAACTTTAAGAATCACGTTTATAACTTTAAGAATCACGTTTACAACTTTCAGAATCAGATGTATAACTTTAAGAACCACGTGTATAACTTTAAGAATCACATTTATAACTTTAAGAACCACATTTATAACTTTAAGAATCACATTTATAACTTTAAGAACGACATTTATAACTTTAATAATCACATTTATGACTTTAAGAACCACATTTATAACTTTAAGAATCACATTTATTTTAAGAATCACATTTATAACTTTAAGAATCACATTTATAACTTTAATAATCACATTTATAACTTTAAGAACCCCATTTATGACTTTAAGAATCATATTTATAACTTTAAGAATCACATTTATAACTTTAAGAATCACATTTAGAACTTTAAGAACCATATTTATAACTTTAAGAATTAGTTATAACTTTAAGAACCACATTTATAACTTTAAGAACCACATTTATAACTTTAAGAACCATATTTATAAATTTAAGAACCATATTTATAACTTTAAGAACCACATTTATTTTAAGAACCACATTCATAATTTTATAATTTTAAGAATCACATTTATAACTTGAAGAACCCCATTTATGACTTTAAGAATCACATTTATAACTTTAAGAATCACATTTATAACTTTAAGAACCACATTTATAACTTTAAGAATCACATTTATAACTTTAAGAATCACATTTATAAATTTAAGAATCACATTTATAACTTTAAGAATCACATTTATTTTAAGAACCACATTTAGACTTTAAGAACCAGATTTCTAACTTTAAGAATCACATTTATTTTAAGAATCACATTTATAACTTTAAGAATCACATTTATAACTTTAATAATCACATTTATAACTTTAAGAACCCCATTTATGACTTTAAGAATCATATTTATAACTTTAAGAATCACATTTATAACTTTAAGAAACATATTTAGAACTTTAAGAATCACGTTTATAACTTTAAGAATCACGTTTACAACTTTCAGAACCACATTTATAACTTTAAGAACCACATTTATAACTTTAAGAACCATATTTATAAATTTAAGAACCATATTTATAACTTTAAGAACCACATTTATTTTAAGAACCACATTCATAATTTTATAATTTTAAGAATCACATTTATAACTTGAAGAACCCCATTTATGACTTTAAGAATCACATTTATAACTTTAAGAATCACATTTATAACTTTAAGAATCACATTTATAACTTTAAGAATCACATTTATTTTAAGAACCACATTTATTTTAACAATCACATTTATGACTTTAAGAATCACGTTTATAACTTTAAGAACGACATTTATAACTTTAATAATCACATTTATAACTTTAAGAACCACATTTACAACTTTAAGAATCACATTTATTTTAAGAATTATATTTATAACTTTAAGAATCACATTTATCACTTTAAGAATCACATTTACAACTTTAAGAATCACATTTATTTTAAGAACCACATTTATTTTAAGAACCACATTTATAACTTTAAGAACCAAATTTATTTTAAGAACCACATTTATAACTTTAAGAATCACATTTATAACTTTAAGAATCACATTTATAACTTTAAGAACCACATTTATGACTTTCAGAATCATATTTATAACTTTAAGAATCACATTTATAACTTTAAGAATCACATTTACAACTTGAAAAATCACATTTATTTTAAGAACCACATTTATTTTAAGAACCCCATTTATGACTTTAAGAACCACATTTATAACTTTAAGAACCACATTTATAACTTTAAGAATCACATTTATAACTTTAATAATCACATTTATAACTTTAAGAACCAAATTTATAACTATAATAATCACATTTATAACTTTAATAATCACATTTATAACTTTATTAATCCCATTTATAACTTTAAGAACCACATTTATAACTTTAAGAATCACATTTATAACTTTAAGAACTAAATTTATAAATTTAAAAATCACATTTATAGCTTTAACTGATTCCGTACCAAGCGACACTCAAGTGTCAATATGTCTTATCGCCTGGACCACGCGTCATCAAAAGACGTTTACTATTTTTTTGTGCATTTTTATTGCTTTTCATATTACTTTAAGAATCACATTTATAACTTTAAGAAACATTTTTTAAAATTGTGGGGATGTTAAATCAC
Source organism: Arion vulgaris (assembly GCA_020796225.1). NCBI lineage: Eukaryota > Metazoa > Mollusca > Gastropoda > Stylommatophora > Arionidae > Arion > Arion vulgaris. The sequence continues at coordinate 59,032,183 of CM036758.1, read as the reverse complement.
TCGACGAAGAACTGTGGAACAAGCGGCTAGAGTCACTGGAATCTCGTGGACTGAATTGAAGAAGATGACGCGGAATAAAATTAATTATCTTCTTCTCCGAAGTCATAACGCCTGATATTGCGCTTCTGACTGAGTTTTGCGTGAGGCCCACTTACCATTTTACCGGTGTCCCTCACCATGCGGTCTGCTTCGTCGTTTTCAGGAGTACTTAAGGAGAAGATCCTTCAAGTGAGATCGTTACAGGAAACTTGTTGTCCACGCAACATTTGCCTGGAGTCCTGCTACCATTGGTACTTTTACGGCCAGAGCTAGTTAGTGAAGTGCAATTTCTCTATCGGATTTCCTGCTTTTGGTGAGGTCGCTCCATACACAGCGTATGATAAACAGTTTTCAATGATCTTTTAATGACGTATATTTAGGCTTGAATCTACGCCAAAGAGCATTAACTACTTTGTGCTGACTGGGTGAGGTCGTTCTTAAAATTAATTATCGATATAAGGGAAGTTTGTAGTAAATCGTGGTCGTAACATTGCTGTGTATTGTTATTGCTTTGTATTTTGTAAAACTACAGTACTTTGTTTTTAGGTGTTTCACCAATACAATTAATTGCAAAACGATAGTTGTAACTCTATATTCCGTTGGCATCATGAAGGTTTAGTAGAGTAGTATATTGAGAATCACTTAAATCTATGATTGCCTTGATTGACACAAACTTGTTATGTTATCATCTACAGCACAGGTATCAGCGGCACGACTGAGAGGTATCCCTGTTCAGATACTGGCACTCGGTGTTGGCAATAATACTAATCAAGTTGAACTCGACGGTATTACTAATAACAAAGCAGATGTTTACAACATTGCGGACTTTGATTCAATCAAACAGATTGAAGATCGGTTGTCTCGTAGCGTCTGTACAGGTAATACTATTGTTACCTGTATGATGTCTGTCCATTTGTTTAGCGACTTTAACTTGATAACTTTTAGTTTTAGCAGTCTCTGTAGCGTAGAGATTAGGTGCTCGTCTATCGTGCTCCAGGTACCAGGTTCGCTTCCTCGTGAAGCCATCTGGATATTTTTATAGAGATCCCTGATCTCAGTGTAGGTGAGATCCAGTTCCTAGTTCTATCGGAGACGGACAATAAAAAGTTGGTTCCGTATTCAATTTGAGAATGTAAAAGAATCCTTGGCAGTTCCTAATAGAGAAGAGCAGGCTGGAAATCCGCTGCTCTGGCAACATTCATTAGCAAAGATTAAAATAAAAATACCTACATAAATACCTTCACAATCTTTACGGCGGGAGACCCACCTAGAACAACGGTTGTATTTTTTTTTAAATTCACATTAAAAAAACTAACAAAGATATCGTCATACAATTTGGCCACCTGTTGCAAAAGGCATTGTTATCGATGATAAACAACGTTTAGTGTATGTACTCTAATTAGTTATTGACAAAATAATTTATTTTCTTTTTTAAATTGTAAACCCCCTCATTCATCGTGTAGTGGATTTCACAAATATAAGAAGTGCAAAGAACGCCAAACTGGCATATGATGTACATATCACCAATAGTTATAGTGTGAACCTCCACTTTTTTTTCTAAACTGTATATAAGCAGAGATATTGCTTTTCTAATTTGAATTTTTTTTTATTTGGAAGGTTACATTGCAAAAACCATATCTACAAAACTAATTGAGTTAGACATTTTTGGAGGTTCACGCTTTAGCTATGGGTGATATGTACATCATATGCCAGTTTGGCTTTCTTTGCACTTCTTATATTTATGAAATCCATTGCACGATGAAGTGGGGTTTTTTACAATAAATTTTCATGAAAATTAATTATTTTTAAATAACTAATTACAGTGCATACACTAAACGTTCTTTATCATCACAAACAATGCTTTTACAACAGGTTACAAATTGTATGACAATATGTTTGGTAGTTTTTTCTGCGAAATTAAAAAAATACAACCCTATTTCTGGATGGGTCTTCCGCCTTAAAATTACACCAGGCCTCTCGCCGGTGCTACGGAGTTCGTGCACTGCAGCTGAGACCTTCCTGTGTAAGAAAGCGATCAGAGCACACAAGGTTACTCATCGAAGTGTAATGATGATGGTCCTATCAATCAATCAATCATTTATGTTTTCATAATGGATAAGTTTACAAAATACTTAACCTGGAGATTGTAGAAAATGTGAACAGTTTTGAATATCTTGTTTCATCGCTAACAACAGATGGAAATGTGATGAAGGAAATTAAAAGAAGAACAAGCATGAATTTACCAAAAACTAAACAACTAAAAACAGAATGGAACGGAACTGATAGGAAAACAAAGATCAGAATACTAAGAGCATGCATATTCCCAGTGGAAACTTATTGTTGTAAAGCATGGGCGTTTAAAAAGGCATTGAAAAACATAAAAATCCGTTTTAATATATGTATTACAGGAGAGTACTCCGTATATCACTTTTTCCATGATGTCTTCATTTCGAAACCAGTCTCTTCTATTTACTCCCAGTAAAAGCACTTAACAATGTACGTATATATCTAATTGGAGCAGGTAACATCGTGCGACTGAAGAACATATAACAATACTATGGACCATGACAAGACAAGCATAATACTATATACAATAGTAACTAGTAATAGTAACAGTAAAAGTACTTAGAATATCACGGACAGAGAAAAGAACAAACGCTTCTGTTCTGCAACAGCTTGATATTAAAGAGAGTTGGTTATTACAAAGAATAAAAACAAGAAAAATTAAATATTTTGGACACATCAAATACGAGAGATAGAACACACCAACAGTGAAAGATAGAACACGCCAACAACCCGTATTAAATATTATAAGGAACCGAAGGTGGAAATATTTAGGTCATGTTCTTGGATGACCTTGAGCGTCTGTAGCTCAAGTGGTAGTGAGCTTGATCACGAACTACATGAGTGTTTAGAGAAATTAATTTTGGAAGGAATGGTACCTGGAAGAAGAATGAGAGGAAGACCTAGAAGACGATGGGTGCAGGATGTCATTGATGATCTGAGAATGACAGACAAAGTACAATAAGAACAACATTGCATATATAGACACGCAACAACGGGGGAAAGTGAAATTACCCGTGTCTTCATTTTCCGTTGTCCTGCCTCTCCAGTCCGGTCGTCAATCTACGTCAAGTCCGTACATTCTAAATTAGGTTAACGTCTTCCAGATTTTATGCGCCTACTGATATTGTACCATCTTTTTTCCTGATGTCTTCATTTCTCAACCCATCTCTTCTAGTGTCTACGCAGAATGCTGGCTGTAATAAGAAGAGACCGGTTGAGAAATGAAGACATCAGGAGAAAAGTGGTACAACAGCAGTACTAGACTTCATCAAGAAACAACAAATTAAATGGTTCGGTCACGTAAGCAGATTACCAACAGACAGTGCACCTCAAAGAGCAATACTGCTCCGATACGATGGGTACAAAACAAAAGGCCGGCTACGCAAAAGATGGACCTCAGAGATAACAGAGGTGACGAAAGAGACTATCTACGAAGCGCATACAGAGGCCCGTTTTAGAAATCTCTTCTTGACCTGACGCTGTGAGGCAAACAGGATTCGAGAAAGAAAGAAAGATCTATGCAATGTTGTTCTTATTGTACTTTGTCTACTTGCCCAGTGTATGTTACTATTACTAGTTCAGGGTCGTGGATCTAAATCACATAATACGGGTTGTTGGCGTGTTCTATCTCTCACTGTGTTGTTAGAAACGAAATCACTCCATTTTACTTTTAATAATTTTCTGAGACATTTATTCTCAAAGCTGTCCAGTTTCTTATCAATTTTCTTTGTTGATTTCCAACTTTCACAACCGTAGGTAAGTACAGGAATCACACATGACCTAAATAATTTAACTTTTGTCAGATATTCGTTAATTTAGTGAAGGCACTAGCTGCTATAGCAATACAGGAGTTTATTTCTTTCATCGTGTCTCCGTTGTTTGACACTTTACTACCCAAATATGTAAAATGTTCAACTTTCTACAGTGTTTGGCCATTAATTACGATGTTGTCTGTCGAGTTTATGAGGTCCATAATTTTGGTCGTGGCAGAAGTAATCTGGAGACCAACCTGTTCTGCAAGTGTGCAAAAATTGCTCGTTAGTTTGTGGGCTGCTTGTGTGGTTGAATTCATTATGACCACGTCATCGGCAAAGTCAAGATCAAATAGTCTGCTGTTATTAAGCCATTTGATGCCTAGTTGATCATCTTGGGTACATTTGCGCATGGAGTGAGAAAACTACTCAATGGAGTGAGAAAATAAAAACACAAATTTACCCATAATGTCATTGTATACCATTACTTTTTTCATTTCCAGCACAATCGAAGAATTGATTGACTTGACCTGGACATTATGACCACATGTCTGATAACAAGTATAGATTTATCCTGGCTTGAAACGATCCACCAACTACAACACTTTCTTTTATGTTGGGCCAAACTATTTTGTTCTTGTCATCTCTTGTTCTGTGTTCAACAAACATAAGATGTCTTAACTAAATAAAGTTTTGCTGGATAACTTTAATGTGTTACTGTTTGTTCGTTTATAGAGATGGATACTAGAAGGCGGATCTCCGTGAGGTTTGGATTACTGTTTGTTTGTTTATAGAGATGAGGTCAAAGGCGCATATCAGTCGGGTGATCGCGAGAGAGAGAATGTTTATAGAGATGGATATTAGAAATGGAATCTCTGTGAGATTGAGATGAGCTTCTCGTCTCACCACTCATAAGTCCTCGATTCATGGGCGCCGATAGCGAAGTGGATATCACTCTTCACTAGTAAACCACTTGCAGTACTATGTAACAAGTAATTTCGGAGTTCGAGGCCAACTTTCTGCAAAAAATATTTCGTTGTGTACGCTGTTAGACTACATGTGTTCTGTACCTTTACTTGAGCATCTAAATTACATGTACCTCAACAGTCGGAGTAAGGTTCGTCTGAATTGCGAGGTACACTGATAGTAAGGAAAGCAAGCTTTCACAAAACAATCAATCAAAATGAGCTATATTAAGCGCCCGGACTATACTTCAATTCATTGCGTGTGAAAAAAAAAAATAATTTAAAAAAATAAGTTTTTAGTTCAAGCATGTTTTGTGTGTAGCGATCGAGATAGCGATTGGGTTGTCTCTGCATTTTCATGCCACAGAAAGATCAACGAACCAGTGGTGCGCTTGGTGTCACCAGTAATTTATATATCGTACATCTTTGGATTCTGTAAATGATAAGTTGTCTATTTTTACTTAACAAAGCAATACCATCTGCAAAATCCAAAAACCCAGTCGATGTCAGTTTCACCCCTGCAAGATTTTCTCATCATCCAGTCAATAACCACTCAGAACAATAATAAATCTAAAATCATCAAATGTAATGAACAAAACGTGTTATATGTATAACTGAAACACTCATTAAATGGATCCGTAGATCTGATGTATTAAACAAGTTCTTCAAATACAAAATATAAAAATAGTGCAGCGAAGTCTCAAAGTCTGATGACCATATAAACAACTGTAGGGAGCTTTGATGATTCTGATATTACAACTCTTAGTTTTCCTTGACACATGAGACACGGTGGATTACGTGGTCAACATTGCACCGTCTTACATAACAACAAAACCATTTTTCGGGGGATGAAATCAATGGGCGTTATGTGTTTATGAAATTTCAGTTAATGTATGATGGAGTCTTGATCTAGTTCTGATGAACATCTGATAGATGCAAGATGTTTGTCTGATTGTCAGATGATGGTCCGATAGTCAGATGATGGTCTAATAGTCAGATGTTTGTCTAATAGTCAGATCATGGTCCGATAGTCAGATCATGGTCCGATAGTCAGATCATGGTCTGATAGTCAGATGATGGTCCGATAGTCAGATGATGGTCTAATAGTCAGATGATGGTCCGATAGTCAGATGATGGTCTAATAGTCAGATGATGGTCTAATAGTCAGATCATGGTCCGATAGTCAGATGATGGTCTGATAGTCAGATGATGGTCTAATAGTCAGATGATGGTCTAATAGTCAGATGATGGTCTAATAGTCAGATCATGGTCCGATAGTCAGATGATGGTCTAATAGTCAGATGATGGTCCGATAGTCAGATGATGGTCTAATAGTCAGATCATGGTCCGATAGTCAGATGATGGTCTGATAGTCAGATGATGGTCTAATAGTCAGATCATGGTCCGATAGTCAGATGATGGTCTAATAGTCAGATGATGGTCTGATAGTCAGATGATGGTCTAATAGTCAGATGATGGTCTGATAGTCAGATGATGGTCTAATAGTCAGATGATGGTCTAATAGTCAGATGATGGTCTAATAGTCAGATGATGGTCTGATAGTCAGATGATGGTCTAATAGTCAGATGATGGTCTAATAGTCAGATCATGGTCCGATAGTCAGATGATGGTCTAATAGTCAGATGATGGTCCGATAGTCAGATGATGGTCCGATAGTCAGATGATGGTCCGATAGTCAGATGATGGTCTGATAGTCAGATGATGGTCCGATAGTCAGATGATGGTCTAATAGTCAGATGATGGTCTAATAGTCAGATGATGGTCTAATAGTCAGATGATGGTCTAATAGTCAGATCATGGTCCGATAGTCAGATGATGGTCCGATAGTCAGATGATGGTCCGATAGTCAGATCATGGTCCGATAGTCAGATGATGGTCTAATAGTCAGATGATGGTCTAATAGTCAGATGATGGTCCGATAGTCAGATCATGGTCCGATAGTCAGATGATGGTCTAATAGTCAGATGATGGTCTAATAGTCAGATGATGGTCCGATAGTCAGATGATGGTCTAATAGTCAGATGATGGTCTAATAGTCAGATGATGGTCCGATAGTCAGATGATGGTCTGATAGTCAGATCATGGTCCGATAGTCAGATGATGGTCTGATAGTCAGATCATGGTCCGATGGTCAGATGATGGTCCGATAGTCAGATGATGGTCTAATAGATCATGGTCTAATAGTCAGATGATGGTCCGATAGTCAGATCATGGTCTAATAGTCAGATCATGGTCCAATAGTCAGATGATGGTCTAATAGTCAGATGATGGTCCAATAGTCAGATGATGGTCTAATAGTCAGATGATGGTCCGATAGTCAGATGATGGTCCAATAGTCAGATGATGGTCCGATAGTCAGATGATGGTCCGATAGATGATGGTCTAATAGTCAGATGATGGTCCGATAGTCAGATCATGGTCCAATAGGCAGATGATGGTCCGATAGTCAGATCATGGTCCAATAGTCAGATCATGGTCCAATAGTCAGATGATGGTCTAATAGTCCGATGATGGTCCAATAGTCAGATGATGGTCCGATAGTCAGATCATGGTCCAATAGTCAGATCATGGTCCAATAGTCAGATGATGGTCTAATAGTCAGATAATGGTCCAATAGCCAGATAATGGTGATATGAAAATCTGATATACGTACGATAAAGGTACCATATAGGAGAAAATTTCTGATGAAGCTCTGAAGAATGGATTGTCTGAAGAAGAACTGATGGAGGTCTGAAGAAGATTTGATAAAATTATGTTGTGCTGTTGTGCCTTTCTATCAAACCCTATATGTCCCAAATACTTCAATTTTCTCAATCTTATTTGTAGCATCACACAGTTTTCATTGATTGTGAGATCTTTCTGGATATATATATTTGTTATATTTCATTTGTATTGTTTACTGAAGTCACTTCTGTAACATTTATATTCAAAAGAACATCAATTTTTCTCCACTGCCTTTGTTAAATGACCATGCTTCACCCCCATACGTTGTTACTGGAATATGCAGGCTCTGATCTTTGTTTTCCAAAGTTCCATCTCATGCTGTTTTTAGTTGTTTACTGTTACTACCATACAGAGTTCAATAAAATGCAGTGATAAAGCAAGAAATACTCTTAAGAAAAACTTTTTAAAAATCAGAGAGGACATTGGATATCATTTGCATTGAACAATTGTGAATTACAAACAACAACAAAACACTAACAAAATTACATATAGCATGGTCTAATGTACTTGGTCATTGTTTATTTGTTTTAATGTCAAGCTTCTCTTTCTTAAATTTCTCTCTCTCTCTTTTTTTCTCTCTCTCTCTCTCTCTCTCTCTCTCTCTTTCTTGGTATATGTATGTGTTAGTATTATCTCTCTTCTCTTGGCTCTGTAAAACTATAACTTCCTTCTGTCACTCTCGTGCTGCGTTAGTTGTTATGTAATGAAGATTCCATATATGGGGAATATATTTCCTACATTACTCGGGACAGGAATGTGGATTCATACGCGTCTGTTAAAAAATAAAAGTAACGATTCGATCTGATTATATTATGTCATTGATAATGTCTGACCATGACCTGTTCGTTGTCCGTCATTCATCGACCCTTGTTATTTGTTATTTGCTTTTATTTGTCTTTCTTCTGAACTTTCAAGAATTATGAGTTTTTATTCTGTGTTTTTTATATATAAAAGCAGGAGAATCTTCTTTTTTTTTTTGCGTACACAAGACTCTCCAACAACTTCAGACGTGTAGTTCTCTACCTAGAGTTACGGAAACAGATACTCAGATACGAGTCTATTGATGATCCTTGCAGTACTCATTCGTTTCTAGAGAAGTAAGCACTCTAGAAACACTACCGGCCCCAACAAGCTACGCGCCCACATGTTTAACAAATTTAAAATTGACACAACTAGCCTGTGCCCATGCAAAAAGGCGGATATGACGGCAGAGCATTTTCTCCAGGATTGTCAACTGATAGCAGGCATAAGAAAAGAAACCTGGCCTCAAAACACAGAGCGACGAGAGAAGCTGTACGGAGGAACGGAGTCCCTTAAAAACATGGTAAAATTCATGATACGAGTTGGTTCATCAGTTAGGCCGGGATCACAAGAGAGAGAGAGAGAGAGAGAGAAACACTACTCGCTGACCACACTTGGTAATCTGCATGTGGTTATAGTCTTCTTTTTCTTCTTCTAGCCAGGACTGCGAGTTTTCACTCCTGTGTAGGTAATGCCAATTACTAGAATCTGCATGTGTACTGTAATTGGGAAAGACTAGTGTAAAGGGTATTATGAACAGATGGGTGTGGTGGGAGGTGTTCTTGTCTTGCTTTATGTGGTCCAGGGTATTCAAACAAGATATGATGTACTGTCTCACATGAGTAACTGCACTTTCTACAGTGTGGTAGGTGTGTGGGGTTTATTCTGTGTAGGTGGTAATTCAGTCCAACATGTCCTGTTCTTAACTGGAAGATAGTGTTTAGATCTTTTCTTTGTAGCAGATTTATATTGTCCTTGGGGTTTAGTCTATTCATCTCTGCATACATGTCCCTACCAGTCGTCCCCATAGCACATCGGTTCAGCCAATCTTTTCTGGAGTTGTTTTTTAGAATCTGTTTTATACTATGTATGCTAACAGGTTTGTCTATTTGTGGTTTTGATGATCTCTATTTGGCCTTGTCATTTCCAGCGATATTTGTGTGCCCAGGATCCACTGTAGAATGACATTAATATCAAAGGAGGAAATAAGATTGTGGATAACTGATGGCAATGACTGGATCTGGCTTGACTGATTCTGCTGTTCTTCTAAAGCTTGTTGTGTGGACTGTGAGTCAGTGAATACTATCATGTCGTGCCGTGATCGCTCTAAAACAACCTCTTAAAGCCGAAGGATTGACTTCATTGCACCGGTTTTTACCCGATATGGCTAGGTCCTTCTCCGCAGAAATGGCACGCCACCTGCCGAGAGTATTGAACAAAGCATGAACTCCGTAACTCCAGAAACAATCTTAGGGGTCTCTGGAAAAAACTGCACTGGGGAACAGAACGGCGCGGTCCGGATTCGAACCCACGACCTTCGACTCACAAGGCAAAGGGTTTAACCACTTAGTCATAGAGACCCCTAAAACAACCTCTTGTTTACTGTCTAACTTTTTGTGTGATTTATATCAGAGGTTGTACTGGTCAACCATCTGTCCAGACAAACGGAAGGTTTGCGTTCGCTCAAGAGATCAGTTAATTTCCTTTCAAACATATAGTTAACAATGTGGTCAAAGTTTATCATTGACATATTAATCTTACAAAGCATTACCATCAATATAATATTACAAGCATCACCATCAATATAATATTACAAGCATCACCATCAATATAATATTACAAGCATCACCATCAATATAATATTACAAGCATCACCATCAATATAATATTACAAGCATCACCATCAATATAATAGAAAGTTATAGTGCACAGCTCATATATAAAACACATCAGTGATACATCAGTAAATTAATATATCAAAGTGCACAATCAATAAAAGAAATCTATCATATAGAACCTTAATGCAGGAGTATGCGGTATATTTTCTCAGTATGATGCAAGTCTTCGAAATAAAAAATAAAAGTAAAGGGACCCTTTCATACGTCGTGGTATATAGGGCAATACAGTGTTAGGCCTGGAGCGTTCATTGGCCGTAGGCACACGATGTGTGATGTGGGCAGCATCACGTCAGCCGCCTTTACTTTCCCAGAGCATGTCTGGTACCCAGTTGAGGCTGGGTCGACCTGAGAGCCGTAACCGTCTGGAAAAATGATACGCCCACTGCGGAGTTGAACCCGGACCACCAGCCTTGAGAAGCGAGTTCACTAACAACTACGATACCGCTGCTCTCAGTCTTCGAAATGCCGCCCCTTAAATGTTTTTCTTTAAATAACCTTCAATTGTGATTTTGATATCGCTACTTATGCCGCCTCCCTTACGGTTCCACCTGATGTGGCCGCCTCTCTGTATCATATTACGGCACGGCACTGCCTTAATGCATTATGTCGTCAGTGGGTGTCATTAACACATAAGTACGTTATTGTATACCAATATTACATCAATGGGACATTGATATCACTATGGATATCACTATGGATAGCACTATGGATAGCACAAGGTAAGAAAAAAACCATCAATGTGTTTTTGAAGATAAGTGTTACAGAAGAAACATCTGCATATCATGGACAGAGAATAGAACAAATATATCTATCCAGACAGAACTCAAAATCAAAGAAAACTGGTAGATGCTGCAAATAAGAATGAGCAAATTGAAGTATTTTGGACATGAAGTGCTGGAGAAGACCATTATGAAAGGAGGAGACCGGCAAAGAGGAGCAGAGGAAGACCACGAAGAAGATAGATTCCAGGATGTGGCTGATCATTTCAGTATGACAGCTACAGAGGTGGGACATCTGCACTTTGAGCGAAATAAATTCTGAAGGACTGTAAGGGTGGAAAAGTTCTGCTCAGGACATTCATTAGCTGGTGTCCGCGCAGAATAGATGGATTGAGATTGTATGGTATGGTGACAAATGAGAAGCTTATGGCGAGAAAAAGAGACAGATGTGAGTGAACAAAGAGGTGAAGAAAGGTACTGGGGAGAGACATGACATACTTTGAGAAAATCAGAGGTTAGTATAACAAGAAGGGATATTTCTGGAACCTACAGGGAAAACGAGAGGAAGCTTAGAAGTGCATGGAGAAGAGAGTTGGAAGCAGAAAACACCGAACGATATACAGAAGAGTTGGAAAGAGCTGCAGGAGATAGATGAGCTTGGCATGAGTTGATTGAGGGTCTATGCCCCAATCGTAGTTAAAAAGACATAAGAGAGAGAAAAGACAGAGAGAGAGTTCCATTAATCAACGAGATTAAACATGAAAAATATATAATTTTTTTAATTAATGATTATCATATGTTTTGCACTAGTAAACATATATGCTATGCTCTTAGCTGCTTAAATAATACAAAAATGCAGTCCATTAATTAGTCACATCGAATCGTTAATAAAATGTCGATATAGTCAATAACAATCGTTAGAGAGAGTTTAAATACATTAGTATGTCATTTAGATGCCATTCATACAACAATATGTAATTGAGTATCATCATTACATTCATTTGTCTAGATTTAACATTATTACATTCATTTGTCTAGATTTAACATTATTACATTCATTTGTCTAGATTTAACATTATTACATTCATTTGTCTAGATTTAACATTATTACATTCATTTGTCTGAATGTACCATCAATACAAAATATAAAAAACTGTGTATAACGAAAAGGAAACCCGGAAAGCGGAAGTCAGAACCCCCTTTTACACCCTCCTCACCCTTCCGATATTCGCAAATTAAAGATTTATTTTGAGTTTTTCAAGTTACAGAAAGTTGAATGTGATGTTTTGGTTCTTACGTCTGGTGGAAGTTATTGTAATAATATGTTTTACATTGTCTGTTGTATGGCAAGACGGGAAAACCACGAGAGAAAACCCAGTAGATACATCAATCAACACAGCGCCCGGGTGGTTACCGGGGTCCAAATATGGGGTGTACAGAATAGAACCACTGGTACCTGCCACGCATGTCGTAAGAGGCGGCAAAGGAGTATTAGCTGAAATCGGATGCACATGTCCTAAACGTGTAGAAGTCTATGCGTTTAGGGGCCTACAAACCAATGTGCAACGTATACACGTTCTTGGCAAAGATCAAACATATCACAAAGAGTGATTAAAATTGGTCGTAAAGAACGAACACAAAGAAGAAGAAGAAGTAGAATCAACTCAGAACGGGAATTGTTAGCCTAAACACACTAAGATACATGCTTGAGGGGGAATTGGAGAAATTGTGGACATGTCCGATGTCCTCAAATGAACAATGAACATTTAAATGTGATAACTTCTGTCTTTGTGTTTTTTGTTTGTATACCTTCATACAATGTTTACTTGTTGCTTCTGCGTTATATAACATTCTTCATAGGAATTTCAAACCAGTGATTGCATTTAGATATTGTGCGCCTATGTGCTGATTCGTTGCAATAGATATAAGGGTTCTACACCAGGACAACAGGGGGTTCATTGGTCGCCAAAACAGCGGGGCCATTTCCGGGAATGACTGAGTCACTTGGTGTCTTATCGGGATCTGAGTTCTCATCTAATCTATTAAAGATTGAGTTGTTCTGACTTGCAGACTCTGGAGGAGAGTCCTTACTTTTAGTTGCCGTCTCCAGTTCTGTCTGAGTTTTAGGGGATCCTGCAACATTCGAGTCCTGTGTACCAGCTGGAACAGACTGGCTGGTTTTGGTTCCCATTTTCTGATTTGGTTTCTCCTTTCTTGTCATTTCCATCTGCCTTGCTGTCTTCATCCGAATTCTTTGTGCTTTCTTGTCGGAGAAGGAAGGTTGAGACACTGGCAGAGGCTCTGATAAAATAAAATAAAAATATTTATTACATTACATTTCTCCATCAAAATCGGAGACTTTGATTCTTAGGTTTTAGTTTAGTAGGGAACGCTGCGCTAGTAAATAAAAATAATGCTGGCACTAAATCGGATGTGCTGGCTTAGTCACCATAGGTGCATAACTTGGCACAACGTAAAATCGCTCTTAGGCTCAAATCACATAAAAAGTGTTTTAAAAAGTGGTGCTATGGAGCGTTCGTGGAAGAAGAAGAAGTTTAGTTTATTCGTTGGATCATCATCACCCCACATCATCACCCCACATCATCACCCCACATCATCACCTCACATCGAACCAATTAGTACATGAGTGATCCGATCTTATTCTCAGTATGTCTCTCAGTTTAGTTTATTCGTTGGATCAACATTACTGCACATCGAACCAATTAGCCCATAAGTGATCCGATCTCCTTCTCAGTATGTCTCTCAGTTTAGTTTAGTGGTCGGATCATCATCACCCCACATCATCACCCCACATCAAACCAATTAGTCCATGAGTGATCAGATCTTCTTCTCAGTATGTCTCTCAGTTTAGTTTAGTCATTGGATCATCATCACTGCACATCGAACCAATTAGCCCAAAAGTGCTCCGATCTCCTCCTCAGTATGTGTCTCAGCTTGTGGCGACTAACGACACCGGTTCTATATTAGTTTACTATTCTTCTGTGGTTACAAACATCGTGTTCTTGTCTAGCTACACCACATTTGACTACTTGGAATTCTTGCAGTCTGGTTAGTTTTGTAGATTCATCACTATTACTTGAATCATGTACACGTTCTCTCTCCCTTACACAATTTATAACATCAGCCATGTCTATTGCTTGCCTGCTATTTGCAGCATACATATCATGCAAGCATATGGACGAGTTAATATTATGTTAAACCTGCATGCCACGAGTTAATATTATGTTAAACCTGCATGCCACGAGTTAATATTATGTTAAACCTGCATGCCACGAGTTAATATTATGTTAAACCTGCATGCCACGAGTTAATATTATGTTAAACCTGCATGCCATGAGTTAATATTATGTTAAACCTGCATGTCACGAGTTAATATTATCTTAAACCTGCATGCCACGAGTTAATATTATGTTAAACCTGCATGCCACGGCACACAAATAAATTGATTTTTGTCATCTTAGACCTCCCCAGCAACTCCATCCATAGTCTCCAAGCTCATCCTGTTTCAACCTTTCTGAGCATACTCATTGAATCACTGAGAAAACATGCATGGAGAAAAGTCTGTGATTCCAGCCAGACTATCGCTTTAGTTACTGCCACGATTTCCATAGTGAGCTGCTAGTAGTCACAGCAAAATCACTGATTCTTATACAGCCAGACATGAGGAAACAAACATTGACAAGTCATGTAATTTAATTGATAACAACAGAAACAGTGTGGCGATAAAGTTACGCATGAAGTAATTAGAGTAATTTGAGCTAGAGAGTATATCCTAGAACAAATCCATAAAGTTACGCATGAAATAATTAGAGTAATTTGAGCCGAGAGTATATCTAGAACAATCCATAAAGTTACCATGCAATAATTAGAGTAATTGACGAGAGAGTATATCCAGAACAATCCATAAAGTTACGCATGCAATAATTAGAGTAATTTGAGCAGAAGTATATCCAGAACAACATAGTACGCATGCAATATAGAGTAATTTGAGAGTATATCCTAGAACAAATCCATAAAGTTACGCATGCAATAATTAGAGTAATTTGAGCCGAGAGAGTATATCCTAGAACAAATCCATAAAGTTCTATTGGAATAACGGACCTTCCCCATTTAATTAAATAATCTCCGTCTTTCTCTATATTTCTTTTCATACACATTATTCTCTTTTGTCACGATGTATTACAATTTCCTCTTCATGTTCATCATGTTGCAAAAACGTATTACCAATATCAAACATTCTACTTTGTATTATTCATCTCTGCTCCTCGTTGTGCAAAGGGCCTCAATACTTGTTCGCCACTTTTCTCGGTCTCTGGCTATTTCCCAGGATAGTACAGCACGCTTAATTCCACAAGAAGATTTCGTCTCCAAGTCTGTTTAGTATTTCCCCCTTTCATTTTTCCCTGCAGGTTCAACTCACATGTGTGAGTCATGCGCTTAATTTACTGTGGACCACAAACTGGGCAATCAGCTTCAGGTCTGTCAGGTTTCCTTCTTCATCGATATCTGGTCATGCGTTTAGTTTACTGTGAACCACAAACTGGGCAATCAACTTCAGGTCTGTCAGATGTCCGTCTTCATCGATATCTGGTCATGCGTTTAGTTTACTGTGAACCACAAACTGGGCAATCAACTTCAGGTCTGGCAGATGTCCGTCTTCATCGATATCTGGTCATGCGTTTAGTTTACTGTGAACCACAAACTGGGCAATCAACTTCAGGTCTGTCAGAGTTACTTCTTCATCGATATCTGGTCATGCGCTTAGTTTACTGTGAACCACAAACTGGGCAATCAGCTTCAGGTCTGTCAGGTTTCCTTCTTCATCGATATCTGGTCATGCGTTTAGTTTACTGTGAACCACAAACTGGGCAATCAACTTCAGGTATGTCAGATGTCCGTCTTCATCGATATCTGATCATGCGCTTAGTTTACTGTGGACCACAAACTGGGCAATCAGCTTCAGGTCTGTCAGGTTTCCTTCTTCATCGATATCTGATCATGCGTTTAGTTTACTGTGAACCACAAACTGGGCAATCAACTTCAGGTCTGTCAGATGTCCGTCTTCATCGATATCTGGTCATGCGTTTAGTTTACTGTGAACCACAAACTGGGCAATCAACTTCAGGTATGTCAGATGTCCGTCTTCATCGATATCTGATCATGCGCTTAGTTTACTGTGAACCACAAACTGGGCAATCAACTTCAGGTCTGTCAGATGTCCGTCTTCATCGATATCTGATCATGCGCTTAGTTTACTGTGAACCACAAACTGGGCAATCAACTTCAGGTCTGTCAGATGTCCGTCTTCATCGATATCTGGTCATGCGTTTAGTTTACTGTGAACCACAAACTGGGTAATCAACTTCAGGTCTGTCAGATGTCCGTCTTCATCGATATCTGGTCATGCGTTTAGTTTACTGTGAACCACAAACTGGGCAATCAACTTCAGGTCTGTCAGATTCTTCTTCATCGATATCTGGTCATGCGCTTAGTTTACTGTGAACCACAAACTGGGCAATCAACTTCAGGTCTGTCAGATGTCCGTCTTCATCGATATCTGGTCATGCGTTTAGTTTACTGTGAACCACAAACTGGGCAATCAACTTCAGGTCTGTCAGATGTCCGTCTTCATCGATATCTGGTCATGCGTTTAGTTTACTGTGAACCACAAACTGGGCAATCAACTTCAGGTCTTTCATGTTTCCACAATGTCAATTAACGCAAAACCAAAATGTCGATGAGGGTTCTTTCCTGGAACCCACAGGAACATAGAAAGAAGGGAAGCGAGAAATACATGGAGACGAGATTTGGAGACAGAGATCAACAATATAAAGAAGAGATGAAGGGGAAGCTGCAGGAGATAGCTAGATATAGGACAACTTGGCATGAGTTGGTTGAGGGCCTATGTCCCAATCCGGGTTAAAAGGCACAGAGAGAGAGAGAGAGGGACATCGATAGGAGCGGAAAAGCGTAAAGCATAGAAGGTTAGTTTTTTTGTATCGGGCCAAAAAATATATATATTTCGTTAAATTCACGCAACAAGTGTTTTACAAGTGAAGAAAAGAACTTACCCGTCTATCTCTTGCATAAATGACGATAAATGTGAAAGGACAGTTGTTTCCTTTTTTTTACATTTTACAGTCATCGAGAGCTGCAGAAGATTTTGTTTTTCCAAAATGTGTCGAGATTGTTGAAAGCTTCTTCCTTTATCTTCTTATTATTCTTGGAATGCTTCATATTGACAACTTGATAAACCACTCTTTGTGATTTGTATGTGATCTGAGCATAAGAGTGATTGTATAGTGGGCCAGTTATGCGCCTACAAGTAGGAAGCAGGCCTGCGACGCTTTATTTACTATGGTAGATTCCCTAGATCTCTTCCTCAGTCGCCTCTTACGACGGGCTTTGTAGGTCGCAGTGTTACTGTTCTTTGCTCCCCTTGCCAGCCCTGTCAACACACGAGCGAGATTGTTGAAATGAATACAGGAGTATTTACGTTTATAATCGTTGCAAAGTTGGGTGAAAGTGAACTCCATCTTGCTCCTCCGCTACAACTTACAAACTCAAGTTGATTTTTATTTTTTTCATATTACAGAAGAATAATAAATGTATAAAAACCAAGAAAAAATTGAGAAATTTTTCACCTATACAGAGACAAGAAGGGCTGGATAAGGTCCGTCATAGAGATACCGGCAAAGAAAAGAAGAAGAAGACCAAGGAGAAGATGGATTCAGGATGTAACTGATGGTTTGAACATGACAGCTGCAGAGGCCGGACATCTGGACTATGAGAGAGAGAAATTCCAGAGGACTGTTGGGGTGGCAAAGTTATACTCAGGACAAGCTATTTGATGATAATGATGATATAAGTTTACCATCACATCTATACTTACTCATTGGAGTCTTCATCCTTCTTGTCTGCGTTGCTGTTGGTACTCAAAGTAATCGAAGAGTCAAGGTCTGCCTTGGTTTGTTTCTCTTGGTCAGTACTAGCTTCCGGTTCATTCAAAATATCTAAAACTACTAGAGGGGCTTCTTCTCTGCCGCCTGGACCAGTCTTTCTATATACAGATCCCTCAATCTGAAGATTTATAAAAAATATATGTAAACATATATATGTGTCACTGACAGCAAAACAACATATGATCAACATAATTGTTATACCTACTTTGTGTTACCAGAGCTAAACATGGACAGTGAACAAAGCGCAGTAGTAAAAAATAACTACATGTCAAAAACGGTGTCTGCGAAAAGTTACCAACAACACATGAAAAGACAGAGTCACACCAGCATAAGAAAGAAAGTTGACACAGAACCTTGCTTGAATTACTTTGAGAAACAAAGAATGAAGTGTTTTGGCCACTTAATAAGAATGCATCCAAACTCCACAGTATACAAGTCTTCTAAAAAACAGAACATCAGGAAAGAAGGCAAGAGGAAGACCACGAAAAGATGGTTAGATGGCATAACAGAATCCTGTGAAAGAGCAAAAATAACAATCACCCAAACCAGCAGAACAACGCAAGACAAAAACAGAAAACCACGACACTGGGCAACAACCCGGTAGCAGTGTGACAACAAAAGAAGAAGAAGAAGAAGATATATATGTGTGTTATTTATCTTTGATTCAGTCATTTAAAGTACTGAAGTCTAAGAGTATAAATATCATAGTTTGAACTTGATGTAAGAAAAATATAATCTACATCGGTGCTGCCCAACATCGCGCCCGTGGACGCAATGGCGCCCGTATTGTACGTTCATGACACCCTATTTAAATCTAAAGTATTCAACGTAAAACAGTTTTCTTTTTCTTGCTTCTTCTTCTTCTTCTGCTTTTTCTTCTTCGAACGTTCCATATCGATCACTTGTTAACCACTCTGTGTGATTTGAATGTGATACGAGCCTAAGAGCAGTTGTACGTTGTGCCAGTTATGCGTCTACAAGTAGGCCATCACATCCGATTTCTGCTGACGCTTTTTATTTAGTAGGGTACGAATTAACGCATAAGGAAATTCTAACATTAAATATTTATTTAAATAAAATGAGCAACTCATCATCATCATCAGGTGCCGTGCTGGCTGGCGTAGGCGATCATGGATCTCCACAAATATATCTCTGGTGTTTGCTATCATCTCAGATGTTGAGGCTCTTCCGTGCCATGAAGTCAGGCTTTCCAACGTTTTCTCTCTCAGTCTTCCTCTGTCTCATCTACCCTCGATTTTACCGGTTGTCACAATGTATTCTAAGCCTCCCTCCTCATCACATGCCTAAAAATGATGACTGCCTCTTTCTTATATTGATGATAAGCTTTCTCTGTGTCTTGAAATTAACAACTATTTTATAATAAGTTATCTAGAGATATTTTCGGGTCAAGATAGTTTACAGGAGAGGAAACTAAAGTTGGATATGCGTACGGGAGAAGACAGACAAACAATAATAGAGAATATCGGCTTTGATTTAGAAAGTTAGACATTTTTCTTCTTTTTCTTCCCTTCTTCCATTTACTTCTTTATAGAAGTGTTGGGGTGGGAAATGTAGTGATCTTGTGTGTGCTTGTTCTAATGCACTTTGTAAGTTGTTATTCATTTTGTATAACAGAACATCAGGAAAGAAGGCGGGAGGAAGACCACGAAAAGATGGTTAGATGGCATAGCAGAATCCTGTCAAAGAGCAAAAATAACAATCACCGAGCTACCAGAACAGCGCAAGACAAAACAGAAAACCACAACACTGGGCAACAATCCGGTAGCAGTGTGACGACAAAAGAAGAAGATTCATTTTGTTAAGGCTGTTCTGGATGCCATTGCCCCATCTTTTGCGTGGTCTTCCTCTTGCTCTGTACTCGTTATATTTTTCTGTGTGGCTCTCTATGGTAGACGATACCAGGACGTTCTTGTCAGATGTTTAAAACACTTAAGCCGGGAGACTTATTTTTTGGGAGGGAAGGGTTATATTGCAAAAGCTATATATACAAACCAACTGGGTTAAACATTTTTGGGAGGTTCACCCTATAACTATGAGTGATATGTACATCATATGCAAGTTTGGCATTCTTTACACTTCTTATGTTTGTGAAATCTACTCCCTGATCTGATGATGGTTGGGGGTGAAATATATTTTCAAGGATTAATAATTACAAAACATACACTAAACGTTGTTTATCATCAAAAACAATGTCTTTTACAACATGTGGCCAAACTGTATTGCAATATGTTTGTTAGGTTTTTTTTCCTGTTAATTTTTAAAACAGACAATCTTTGCTCTGGGTGGGTTTATCGCCTTAATATGTTGTTCTCTTATGAATTGCTTTACTGGTTTCACATCAAGTTCATGACTGGTTTCACATCATGACTGGTTTACTTGCGTTCACATTATGACTGGTTTCACATCATGACTGGTTTCACACCCTTTCGCTGCTACATACTTTCCGAAGATGGAGCTAAAATAGCTACCTTTGTTTCTAGGTCACAAACGTGAATGTACGTCTATAGCAGTGACAGTAGAAATGTATAACGTGTTAACACGTCTTTAGTCCACAGAGGAGAGATCTTCCTCTTCTATGCGTTCGTTCTTTACGACCAATTTTAATCACTCTTTGTGATATGTTTGATCTTTGCCAAGAACGTGTATACGTCGCACATTGGTTTGGTAGGCCCTAAACGCATAGACTTCTACACGTTTAGGACATGTGCATCCGATATCATCCAAACCTCCTTAGTCACCTCTTACGACATGCGTGGCAGGTAACAGTGGTTATATTCTTTACACCCCAAATGTGGGCCCGGTAACCACTCGGGCGAGAGAAGAGATAATAACAGACATATTAACGCGTCTCTAGCAGTGAATGGGGGAAAACGTCAAAACACGTCCTTAGCAGTAAAATGGTTACATTTGTTAGTTGGAAGAGAAGGACAAATGATTCAAAGCAATTATACAAAAAATACAATGGACAGATTGTGGACAAGAAATGATGTAAATACATACTTCAAGTTTGCTTCTTTTCTTGGCCATTATTCTGGGCATAAAGATTATCATCAGGATTGTGTACAAGAGCAACACTGCTATGGCCAAGGAAATTGCAAAAGCTAGAACACCATATTTTCCAAAGTTAGATGTTTCTTCTTGTTTGGTAGGACACGGCAAGCCTTTATTAGCACTTTTGTCGTTGTTGTCATCTCCGTTATCATTCTTCTGTGTCTTTGTTTCAGACGGATCGGTGGGGATTGGTGTAGTTATCGATATAGCCTCGTCACCTGATACGGTTATTAGATCATAGTCAGTCTGTTCGAAACTAGTTTTTGAATCTTCCTCTTCTGTTGTATTGATATCTATTACACTTGTGATGGTATCTATTGTAGAGTCAGTTGGGTCGATATTTTCTGTTGTTGATACTTCTGTTGTCGACTCTTCAATCTGTCTCTTCATTCGTGAATGATCACTCCGACGGAAAATCTGAAGAACAGCATCAGGAATTTCATTGTGTACATAAACATTCTTATCGTTCGTTGCGATGATTGCTAACTTAGCTTCAAGAGTGTTACTGTTTTTAAAAAGTCGCGTTCAGCTCGTCAACAACAAGTGTTGACTTCTTTTGGCATTCTTTCTTGATTTTTGACAGTGTTTTTGTTTACTGCGAGTACGTTCTCGCTGTTTGTATTGGTTAAAGCATCCGTGTTATCGTCTATTCGTTCGTGTGCCTCTTTGTAACGACTGAGAATCTGATCAAAGTTGCTTATCTGGGTACTACTTAGTTTCGCAACAACATCTTTGGCATCGTCTTCTCTCACATTCTGTACACTTTCTACTTTGTCGGATGTTTTGTCAAGAAAACTGTTCCACATTCTATTACTGACAATAGATGAAGGATTCCAGTTCGATTCAAATCGCACTCTATCTACTGATCTGACCGGTCTGTATTCTATTTCCCGTCCAGGGACCATATCTCCACGACGTGGGCCACTGTCAATAGGGCGAACGTAATTAGAACTTTCACTGTTTCCTGTAGAGTGAGAGAAAGAAAAAACAAAGGGAAAGGATTATTAGTACAGCCGAAATTAGAATAACATATTTTATGATAACATTTTACGTCTAATACCAAAATCAGTGGCGGCTCGTAATCACTTTTGATGGAGGGACCAGACAAATATTTTCGGAAAAAATCATGATTCTGGGTTAGGTTATATTGTATATTATATAATTTCTAAAATAATACATACACGTTATTCCTTATTTTTTGTGGCGGCCGTGCCCCACTGGCCCTTAAAAACCAGCCGCCCCTGACCAATATATATATATATATATATAAAAAAAAAAAATTTTTTTTTTACATATATATACAAATACTGACATATGGATGTGAGTCATGGACAATAAACACACAGATCGAAAAATCTCTGCGGGCCTCAAAGATGTGGTTTTGCACAAGAATGATGAGAATCCCATGGACTGTTAAAATGACTAATGCGAAGGTGTTGAATGAGGTCAAGACACAGAGGAAACTTATCATCAAAATAAGGAAAGGACATCATTATTTTTGGACATGGGATGAGGAGGGAGGTTTATAACACATTGAAACAACTGGTAAAATCGAGGGAAGATGAGACAGAGGAAAACAGGGAGAGACAATTTTTACATATCCTGACTTCATGGCACGGAAGAGCGTCAACATCTGAGATGATAGCAAACATTAGACATAGATTTGTGGAGATAAATGATGGCTTACGCATGCCGACACGGCACCTGACGATGATGATGCTTTTATATCTCCTCTTTGTTTTTGTTTTTTTAAGTTTGGAATAATAACCTTTGATTCAAAATAACAATTATTTTCACATACTTGCTGTCTAGACCAGGGGTCGGCAACCTGCGGCTCGCGAGCCGCATGCGGCTCTTTCGATGTCAAGTTGTGTCTCTTTCGATGTAAAATTGCGGCCTTCCAGTTCCATGCGCATAAAATAATAATTATATTATTTTATTTTCAAAACTCGTAGCAATCTATTAAAATCATTTATTTAAGGTTTAAATTTTTGATATGAATAAATATTATTTCGTATTTAAAGCCATTTATTTTAAATCAAAAATCAAATTTATATACCTAATCCTAATCAAATACCATAATATTGAAACAACAAATTTAGTGGCTCTTTAAAAACTGAGAAATTTTGTAAATTATAACTTTTGGCTCTTCCGTCTCAAAAGGTTGCCGACCCTTGGTCTAGACCATCGTCGATCATACAGAAAGAACGACAAGCGAACAGAAATGTGTTTACATTGTGTATGGTGTATGTAGAGTTGTGATGTGTGTTTGTGTGACTGTGTGTGTATGATTGGATGTGTGTTTGTGGGGACTGTGTGTGTATATTGTTGGTGGATGTCGTGACTGTGTGTGTGTTTGTAATAGTCAGACGGACAGACAAATAGAAATACAGAAAGGTAGAGAGACACACGAACAGAGATACAGAAAGATAGCGAGATGGACAAAAAGTCAGACAGACACAGATAGACAGACAAAAGATAGAACACAATCACTTACCAAGAACTACAACATTCAACGATTTTTGCTGTAGAATTTCTCCATTTCTCAGTGCAAGCAACATATGTGCCAGACGTCTTACACTTGCCTGATGATTAGAAGTCTGTTCATCAGATTCCGATTGTATCGTACAGAGAAGATTCTACAGAAGAAATAGAAATCGGAAGCTGTTCATTTTATATTGGTAATCTAAGTCTGTGTACACTTAATTATTGGTTTCTACAGCGTGTTGTTGATATATGGCGTCTGGACACAATTATTGATTTCTACAGCTGTTGTTGATATATGGCGTCTGTGTACACTTAATTATTGATTTCTACAGCGTGTTGTTGATATATGGCGTCTGTGTACACTTAATTATTGATTTCTACAGCGTGTTGTTGATATATGGCGTCTGTGTACACTTAATTATTGGTTTCTACAGCGTGTTGTTGATATATGGCGTCTGTGTACACTTAATTATTGATTTCACAGGTGTTGTTGATATATGGCGTCTGTGTACACTTAATTATTGATTTCTACAGCGTGTTGTTGATATATGCGTCTGTGTCACTTAATTATTGGTTTCCAGCGTGTTGTTGATATATGCGTCTGTGTACACTAATTATTGATTTCTACAGCGTGTTGTTGATATGGCGTCTGTGTACACTTAATTATTGGTTTCAGCGTGTGTTGATATAGGCGTCGGTTGGAACCGCTTAACACCGAGTTCTGAGTTCGAATCACGTTGCGACAATTTGTGCAAATTGTTTCGCGTTGATTTTTACAAAAGGACGACGTCACCACCCGTTCAGAAAGCAATGGCAAACTACTGAATAAATGCCTAGAAAAATCTCAAACGGCGTTAAAAAGCTGGGTTGATTAGCAAAGTCATGTAAAGGATATGCAATTAACTTTTGTTGACATATGATCCGCCTTCAAGTGGAGCAAAGAATAGTAGCACTGCGACCTATAAGGAATGTCGTAAGAGGCTACTAAGGTAGGGGCATAGGGAATCTACCCTAGTAAATAAAAAGTGTCCCATAAATCGGATGTACCAGCCTACTTGTAGAAGCATAACTGGCACAAGGTACAATCGATCTTAGGCTCAAATCACATTCAAATCACAAATTGTAGCAAGTGGTCGATATGGAGCGCTCGAAGAAGAAAATAGATAAGCCTCCTCGTGTGCCTACGGTCAATTAAAAATACAGGCCTAACATTGTATTCCTTGATATCCATCAAGACTAAGTATTCTTGTACGACCAATTACGGAGTCTCTGTAGCGTAGAGGTTAGATGCTCACCTCTCGTTTCTAAGGTACTCGGTTCGCTTCCTAGTAGAACCAACGAGATACTTTACAGAGATCCCTGATCTCAGTGTAGGTGAGAACGAGTTCCTAGTCCTATCGGAGACGGACGATAAAATGCTGGATTACAATTAAACGTAGGGTTAGGGAATATAGGTTAAATCACAATAAAATTATTGATAGATTTCTTCACAATGTTTAATAATTTCCTGAATATTTTGTAAACTTTTCATCTGTTTTACGTTTATCTTCATCATTATCAGTTTTTCAAAATGAACTATTTCCATACTATAGTCCGTTCAACATGTCATGCCCACAGATACAAATTGGTATCTTTTAACCATTTGATTAAATAACTTGAAAACTTGCATGTGAACTACACATGTTCCCGACGCTACCAAATATTTTTGTCATTCAAACAATCATACCATCTAGAAGTTTCCTTCATTGTGCTATACATTTAACGCCTTCGTTGACTTGGTTGAAGAAAACTAATGTTTACAGCCATTTAATACATTGATGACAAAAATAGCAACATTCAGGAGGAATTCCATGGTTTTTTAAACAATTCTTGCATTTTCTATGCACCAAATAGAATCGGGCTTGAACATGGTAATTTAATGACGTCATAAGTACAGTGCGACACAAACTTTTAGTTAAAGGCGTATACTGAAATTAGTGTGAGGCTATTGGGTCATTTTGTTAACTTCTCAAAACAGACATTGATATAACATTTCTAATGAGTTTGAAGTTACAATGCAAAAAGTGTCATTAATACTATACGCACAGTTCCGCAAAGAGGCACATCTCACTCTCTCTCTCTCTCTCTCTCTCTGGATCGTTCTTTTTCGGTCATTTTTATCATTCTTATTGTGATATATAAACAGCATTTGCCAAGAACGTTTGTTTTACGTCACAATCTTCAGTACCATTTGGAGCTCTAGTGCTTGTTCTTCGGCGACGTGTCCAATTTCAACCCGCTTTTACTGAGTTCGCTCTCCGTCAGCCTTTGACTGTCCCCAGCCAACCTGCAAGGCAGCAGGCTGTTATTTTCTTTTAAGGTAGCGATCCTTAGACGACCTATACTATCGGGCTGTTGAGCGTCATCTGCCCAGTTTGCCGGTATTTTTGTGAACTACTTGGTTTTCCTTCCGTCCAGTTTTGTGTACGGTTTTCTCCGCTAGCTTTTGATTGTCCCCAAACGAACTACAAGGCAGTAGTAGTTCGCTGCGAGCAGAAACGCGCACTGGATTCAAGCCTCTGCTGGGCTTTCCAGTTTTTCTGCACTTATTGGTGGTCCGCTCACCCTTACGCCTGCCAAGCTCCATCATCATCAGCGTCATGCACGTCTCCCCACCGGTGGGCCCATCCGTGAATCGTCCACATGTGTACTCGCTATTTCCTGATGCCTGTCCCAACATTTTCATCAGTTCTCACCGTGCTCACATTTACCAGCCTCTAGGCTGTCCGGACACTGGGCTCAACTCGGGCCCCACGTCAGTGCTTCGAGTGTCACCCTATGTGAACCCACATGCAACTCATCTCGGGCTCAAGTTTTGCTCCACGCGGGCCCACGTCTCTTCTCTGGATGCACCCTTCATCCCTTTATAGTTATCCGTTCAGCTTTTCCTATCGGCCGGGAGAGACGTGCATTAATAGTCACTCTGATATTCCGTTCGTCTGTGTTGCGGGCGGATCTCATCCAACGTGACTACATCTGCATCCCTACCCAAGCCAGAGTAGCTCTCCCTCGATCCCTACCCGCTTCGCCAGACAAGAACCAATGTCTGTTACCAGGGTCACCACGTGGAGGTGGGGTAGGATCTTGATTAGTGCCAGCTCACTGATCCTGGTGCGGCGTTGTCCCAATGCGCCTTCGACCCCAGGCACATATGGGTCATCTGTACCACAGTATACGAGAACCAGAGTAAAGAACTATTTTATTGTAGTGATACCCCCCTCTCTATCACATCACACGCACATTGTACACAAGAAGTAGCGATATCCCCTACCACATATGTTAACATAGGCACATTGTACACAAGAGTAGGATTTGAAGAGAACGTCTCCAAGTAGATCTGCCATTGCCAATCCCAAGTCTGGACGGGAAAGGAGGATGGCATTATGAAATCACAGCTAATTTTAACTGTAATGTAAATTATTTGTTTTTTAAATAATACAACTAAATCTACATTTCTTGTTTATTTCATGACACCATTGCAAGTATCAACATTGGCCCCATGTATGAGCTGGGATGATACACCTTTGAATGAGACTTGACATCAAATGTCATATGTGTGCGTTTATTGTAAAAACTAAAATTCTGTATCAGACTCGCCGAATATGCCGCCAGCATCAAAGGAAACCGTAATATTACATAAGCCAGGTTTCCTTTAGCAATTTCATCCATCAGACATTTGCGTCAGTATAATTCTAAGATTGGGTGCAAAGTTTCGCTACTGCAGAATCGATGGTTTTGATACAATTCGCATTGAACTGTGGGCATGAGTTGTTGAACGAACTATAAGATAAATATAGATGAAAATTTTAACCGTTGCTATATCCTTGTTAATGTCTATATGTAATGTTCTGAGCTATTCGTCAGGTTTGTTGTATCGTTTTTGCTTGATAAAGGCCTTTTGGTGGAAACGTTGCTGTGTATTGTCATTGTATTTGTATTTTGTAAAACTATAGTACTTTGTTTTACCTACTTCCATACTATGAGAGTTACCGAATTCTCATCACAACTGTTTTAGGATACTACAATTTGAATCACACAAACGTTTGTATTGACATTGTTTGTTGTCATCATCATTGAATAGCTTGTCTTGAGCAGAACTTTGCCACCCCAACAGTCCTTTGAAATGTCTTCTCTCGTAGGCCAGATGTCCTGCCTCTGCAGCGGTCATGCTCGAACCATTAATTACATCCTGAATCCATCTTCTCCGTGGTCTTCCTCTTCTCCTCTTTACCGAGTTTCCTCCTTCTATGTTAGTGTTCTCCAGACCTTCGTGTCTCTTTATATGTCTAAAATACTTAAATTTTCACATTTTTTTTGGTGTAGCATCAGTCAGTTTTCTATGATTTTGAGTTATTTTAGAATAGATCTATTTGTCTTCTTCTTCTCTGTCCATGATATAAAGGCTTGATAAAAGCCTTTTGTTCGAAACGTTGCTGTGTATTGTTATTGTTTTTGTATTTTGTAAAACTACCGTACTTTGTTTTTACTTATTTCGTCATTGCTACATAGTTTTACTGCAGTCTTTCCCTATATCGATAATGTTCATGATATACGGAGGACTCTTCCGTAACACTTATATTGAAAAGCACACATACGTTTTTTCCACTTCCTTGATAAATGTCCATGCTTCACACCATATGTTGCCACTGGGAATATGCATGCTCTTAGTATTCTGATCTTTGTTTTCCTATCTGTTCCATTCCATACTGTTTTTAGTTGTTCAAATGTTTTGTAAATTTTGTAAAGCCATGTTTTGTTTGCAGTAGGTATCATATGTCATTTAATATCATTATCATCATCAAGTAGCTTGTACCTTCCGGAACTTGGCTCCCATGACAGCAGCACTAAAAAACTATCTGTTCTGTGCAAGTTGACCGGCGTCAGCAGCAGTCATTCTCAGATCATCAATGACATCTTGTACTGTACCCATTGTCTTCTAGGTCTTCTCTCATTCTTCTTCCAGGCATCATTCCCTCCAAAATTATCTTCTCTATGCACTCATGTCGTTTGATGTGTCCGAAATATTTCATTTTCCTGGATTTTATATTCTCTAATAGTTAACTTTCTTTAATATCAAGCTGGTGCATAATAGAAGCATTTATGTTTTCTCTGTCCATGATATTCTAAGTACTCTTCTGTAGCATTTGTAATCAAAGGCATTAATGATCTTATTCGCCGTTTTGTCAATGTCCCATGTCTCATAACCATATGTCGCCAAGGTTAAAACGCAGGCTCATTTAATGACATAGACAATGATCACTACGACCAATTAAATAATCAAATCAACGAATTACTTTTTTCTAGACGACCAAAATCTAATCTATGAAGACGAAGATCAGCTACAACATCACATGAATTCCTTGCTAATAGCATGTAGAAGTACAACATAAAAATAAACAAACAAAAGACTGAGACCATGAAAATAAGCAGAACACCAAGTCAAGCAAACATACAAATAAATAACACAAGAGTAATGAAAGTTTCTGAATTCAAATATTTAGGCAGCATTTTCACATAGGACGGAAAACTAGATAGAGAAATATAGACAAGGTGTCAAAAGCAAATGCAGTGACCTACCAGCTGGCACCATTACTACAACACCCAAAGATCAAAATGGAAGTGAAAAGACAGATGATAAAAGTATTTTCCTACCAACACTTTGTTACCAGTGCCAAACTTGGTCTCTTACAGCAACACACCACAGAAAGCTCACCACTTGTGAAATGAAATGCTTGAGGAAGGCAGTGGGGTCACCAGGAAAGACAGACTACGAAATGAGGACATCAGAAGCAGAGGGGGCATAACTTCATGCACCGAATACATCGAAAGACAGCAAATGCAGTGGTTTGGATATTTAATGAGAATGAAATACAACCAACTACCAATAACAGCATACAATAAAAAGAGATCGGGTACTAGAGCTAAGGGAAGACCAAGAAGAAGATGGATAGACAATATCAAGACCACACTACATAAACACGGATATAACACAAAAGGGCGACTCATCTGGCCCTAGAACGCAAATTGAAGATCCCACCCCTACGCTTAACGACAAGAGTGGACAGCCAACTACATTTTCCACCTGGGAACAGACAATAGACAATAGATACAAAATAGCGGCAAACGTTTTCAAAGGCGTATCCCTATTACATATTATAACAAGCAATGTGACATAGTGAACAAATTATACCTTCCACTTCTATCAATGAAAAAATGTTATATGCACACGCCAATGACAATTGTTTTTATACAGTGTGAAATGATTAATTCCACGGGGTTCTCGATTTTCACTGGTGCTGAATTGTATGTGGAACATGCAAATGCGTAATTATATGAATAATTGACTGTCGTACTGTTAAAGTTCTACATGTATACTAAATCAACCTCGTTGTTATTTTACTAATAACCAATAAGTAAAATATTACAGAACTAAAGGTTTGGGTGAGCAAAAAATAGTTTACGATAGGTCGTCACTGTTATCTATAGAAAAATGTAAAAATCAATAATTTCTGTCAAGTGGATGATATTATATCCGTCGGTAAAAATGTTCACGAATTTTGGAACAAACTATAGTTGCAATATGCGTCACACTACACAAAGAAATATTACAACTATTTTGCTATTGAAAAACCTCTGAAAACTCTTTGTCCTTGGTAATCCCTGGCCTTATGCACTCCTTCTTGTACTTTTTAACAATACGTGTCTTTGTGTTCACATTGTTTCTTGCGCATTTTATAAATCAGATGTTATTTTATCTTATCTCATCATTAACAAATAGCTTGTCCTGAGCAGAACGTTGCCACCCCAACAGTCCTCCGAAATTTCTCTATCTCATAGACCAGATGACCTGCCTCTGCAGCTGTTATGCTCAAACCATCAGTTACATCCTGAATCCATCTTCTCCGTGGTCTTCCTCTTCTTCTCTTTGCCGATTTGCCTTCTTCCATGATGGTCTTCTTCAGCCCTTCATGTCTTTCTATATGTCCAAAATATCTCAATTTTCTCTTTCTTATTTGTAGCATCAGCCAGTTTTCTTTGATTTTGAATTATTTCTGGGTAGATCTATTTGTTCTCTTCTCTGTCCAAGATATATGGAGGACTATTCTGTAACACTTATATTCAAAAGCACATATATATTTTTCTACTGACTGTTTAAATGTCCATGCTTCACCCCATATTTTGCCACTGGGAATTTATCTAAAACGTAAAATCGTATCTAACAAGTAAAATCTTATCTAACAAGTAAAATCTTATCTAACAAGTAAAATCTTATCTAACAAGTAAAATCTTATCTAACAAGTAAAATCGTATCTAACAAGTAAAATCTTATCTAACAAGTAAAATTGTGATTTACCTTATCTTGTTCTTCGAACGCTCCATATCGGCCTCTTTGTGATTTGTATGTGATCCGAGCCTAAAAGCGATTATACGTTGTGCCAGATATGCGCCGACGAGTAGGCCAGCGCAACCGATTTCTGCGACGCTTTTTATTTACTAGGTAGCTTCCTAGGCCCATACCTCAGTCGCCTTGTAGGTCGCAGTGTTACTATTCTTTCCTTCTCTTGAGGGCCTCGGCACCACACGGACGAAGAGTTTACCTTATCTAACAAATAATATTATAACTTGCTATGTTTTATAACAAAAGATTTCATGTTATTTTACCCTTGTGTTACAAGTACTATTCTATGTTAGAAAGAGATTTTATCTTGCATGAGAGATTTTACCATACCTGTTAGGTAAAACCGATCTGATGTCCAAATGTATCCAACCAAACGAGCTGAACGTTGCTCTCACTTCCATAGCATGTGCCATCACATAACACACTGGAATTACCTTCCTCCATCAGCATCAACGATTCAGACTCTATGTGAAAGTCTAGCTCACAGACTTGACCCTGGCATCCTCTCCCTGTAACATGTTTAGTCAAAATGTAAAAGGGTCAATTTGCAAATCCATTACACACTAGAACACATACACAGACACAAACACACACAAATATATATATACATCAGAGCCGTGCCGACTATGATCAGAGAGACGGCCGCATCAGGCGGAACGTAAAGGGTGGCATAACATCGAAATCAAACTACAATTGTGGACAGTTTTTTTTTCAATACAATTTTTTTTAAAAGGCGGCATTTCGAAGACTTGCTTGCATCATACTGAGAAAATCTACCGCACGACCCTGATATATATAGACACACATCGGCCATATAAGCAGATTACCAACAGACAGTGCGGCTCAAAGAGCAATGCTGCTCCGATACAATGGTACACAGCAAACGGCAGACCACTCAAAAGATGGAACACAGAGATAACAGAGGCGACGGAAGACACTATCTACGAAGTGCACACAAGGTCCTGTTTTTACGTTTTTCTTAGGCTGATACTGTGAGGCAAAACATGATCGGAGAACAGAAAGAAAGAGCACATATAGATGTATATATATATATATATATATATATATATATATATATATATATATACAGGGCGGCTCGTCATTGAGGACCAGTGGGGCTTTAATCGAAAGGGAGAATAATTTCCCGGAATAAACAAATAATAGTAAATACTCCAAAAACTATGATTTTTCCGAAAATTGTGTCTGTCCCCACTAAGAAAACTGACCACGAGACGCCACTGTATATATATATATATATAGACACACATAAATGTATAGAGTGTTTTTAAAGTCTCACAACACTTTAAGTGTATGTCAGCTTGAAAAAGAAAGTACATCACGTCATAAAAAATGTGCTAAAACAAAGTAGTTAAATTAGTCACAATAGCTACCAATATGGTCTACTGTTGTTCTTGGTAAACTGGAAAGAACAAATGAAATATTCATTATAGCAGATGTTGGAAATATCCACTATGGGCTTCAAGAAATGTCTGTACACGTTTCTTCATATTGTCAAATATTCTTTCTTCAGTTGAAAACACCATTATGGTTTGAGTGAAAAGAATTACCTCAGCAGACAACAGTCATTCACTGTATATTGCACCACAACTGACTATGGAACACATTTTTTGATGATGTCATTCACTTTGTTTTTTCACATTTGTTCTATTTATGAAGTGTTGTGAGACTTCACAAACACCCTGTACATAATCAGAGAGTGTCTGGTCAACTGCTAGTAGCATCTGTTATAAGAAAGAGACGATAGAGATATGTTGGGCATGCTATGAGAAGAAATGATCAAAGCAGGCATTGAAGTGTAAGACCAGGTGTTTAAGAAAGAAAGAATACCTATCTAACTGAACAGTCTCTCTTCCTCCTAGTTGTTTGTAGTACTTGTTAATTAGATTTATATACAAGGGGAGGTCAGAAAGTAATGCCCACAATTTTTGAAAATAAACTATTGGAAAAATGTGGTGAAATTTTCACAGATTATAGCTAACATATGTTAAAAAGAAATTGTGATACGAATTGGCAAAGCAACATCAGCTTTTAAAAGTCTAAATAAAATATGGAACTTCAAGTTATATAGTATTAAAACTAAATTACGAATTTTCAATTCAAATGTTGTATCAATCCTAACATATGCTAGCGAGAGTTGGAAAATGACTAAAGATATAGAAAACAAGTTGAATGCATTTGAAAATAGATGTCTGCGAAAAATAATGAATATAAAATGGAACGAATTCAGGAGAAGTGATGAAATCAGGGACATGTCTGGTCAACCACTAGTGACAACTGTTATAAGAAAGAGAAGATGGAGATATGTTGGGCACGCCTTGAGGAGAAATGATCAGCGAATAGCAAAGCAGGCATTGAAGTTGGATGCAAAGGGTTCAAGAAAGAGAGGTCGACCTAAGAAGACCCTGAAACGAACTTTGCTGAGAGAGGCAGGACATATCGGTCTCAGTTCCATGGAGGAGATTGAGCGAGTTGCTCAGGATAGAGCGGTATGGAGAAATTACTTGCAGGCCCTATGTAACGTATAACGGTACGAGAGGAATTATTATTATTTATTATTATATCCTTAACACTACCTATTTTTCTATTGATCAGAATACGATGAAATTTGGTGCACACAATCAGCACATGTCATACTGCAAGTGTGCAAAATTTCATGATCCTGTCTTCATTATTACCAGAAAAGAGAATGTGGTGCATTACTTTCTGACCTCCTCTCGTACATACATACATACATAAATACATACACGCACACGCGCGCACACACACATACACATACAAACACAAATACGCACACACATACATACATATATACATACATAGCATAAACACTATAGAAAATTACACAGCTAATACATAATACTACGAAAAGCGTACAGTTATACATAATACAAGGCAAAATACATGAATAATACACAATACAATACAAAACACATGAAGAATACATAATACAAAGAAAATCACACGGTTAATACATAATATAAGAAAAAACACGTGAAGAATACATAATACAAGGAATAAACACTTCTAATACATAATACAAGGAATAAAACACTAATAATACATAATACAAGAAACAAAACACTAATAATACATAATACAAGAAACAAAACACTAATAATACATAATACAAGAGACAAAACACTAATAATACATAATACAATGACAAACACACGGTTAATGCATGACACAAAACATAAATGGACGTAAAATATACCCAAAAAAACAAAATCATTTAAAAACAAACTTACCAAATAGGAATATCAAAACAAAAACTGCTGAGAGAATCATACCATCTCCCCGATAAGACATTTTGATGAATATTATACGAAATAGTTTAGCTAGAACAGGAGATCCTCTCCCAAGAGCATACGACCTCCAACTAGATTGGCCTCTCGCTCAAGTAGGTATATTTATGTACAAAGAAATCAAGTGGGACTTCTCAACAAGGATGGACATTAACTCATGCATATTACAGCGTATATTAATTTGTGTACAAATAGACAATACTTATTTTTCTCCCTCTTCACCTTTCAACTCCCAACGGAGCACAGGTCTTCAACAAACCTCTTCCAGCTCTTTTTTCTCCTCCTGCCATCCCTTCCAATTCTTTCCATGTGTTACCTATCTTTTTTAGATAAGTCTCCAGTTCTCTTCTCCAGGTATGTTTAGGCCTTCCCCTTTTGCTCTTTCCCTGCGGGTTCAAAAACAGTGCATGTCTTACAATGCTTCCGGTCGGTCTTCTCAATGTTTGTCCTATCCATCGCCAGCGTCTCTTCCTTAGCTCTTTCTCAACTAGTATTGCTTAGTTCTTTCTCTGAGTTCTTCGTTTGTAATCTTATCATATCATCTCAGTCCCTCTATTCTACGTAAACATCCATTTATAAAGGTCTAATATTTATTTTTAAATTGTTATAAATAAAAATTATTTTGCAACTTGCCTCTCATGTTCAGAGTGCACAAAGAGTGTTCAAATCCACCCCACCCCCACCCCCACCCCACCCTCCCAGAATGGTTTGTATAAAGTGAAACCAAACACCATCTTATTTGACTGATTGATTTGATTGATTAATCAAGAAGTTAAACACAATGAAGAACATGTGGCAAAGCACCAGCAAAATACTAAAATTAAAAATATAGAGAGCATCCATTTTCCCAGTGGCTACTTATGGTTGTGAATCATGGTGAATCAACACATGTCATACTGCAAGTGTGCAAAATGCTGCTCCTTTGTAATCATGGACTATTACACAAAAATTAAGAACGAAAATCCAGTCCTTTGAAACTAAATGCTACAGAAAGATCCTACGAATACCATGGACAGAAAAGAGAAAGAACACTGATGTCCTGAAAGAACTAAATGTTAAAGAGAATTGGCTGATAAACAACATACTATACAGAAAAATTACATACTTTGGTCACATCAAGCGTCACGATGGCCTGGAAAGAACAATACTAGAGGGCAGGGTCCCAGGACGCAGAGGTAGATCAAGAAGAAGATGGCTACAAGATATTAAAGAAACCATGAACATGACCATCGACGAAGTGGGTGTACTGGCAAGAGACAGAGTGAATTTCAGATGTGCTGCAAAGAGAGCAATGTCCTATAAAGGATACGCACCTTGATGATGATGATTGATAGAACCATCATTATTACATTTCAGTGAGTAACCATGTATGATCCTATGTCTTTTTACACAGGAAGATCTCAACTGCAGTGCACGAACTCCATAGCACCGGCGAGAACCCCCGATGTAATTTGGAAGTGGTAACGATATTTTTAGAATTTTATTTTAAATCTTTTTCTAATGAATTTTGTACCAGGCATCGGCTTTCCAGCCTACTCGTTTCGATTTTGAACTGCCAAGGGTTCTTTTACGTGTTCAAATTGAACACAGGACCTACGTTTTATTGTCTGTCTCCGATAGGACTAGGAACTTGATGTCACCTACACTGAGATCAGGGATCTCTGAAAAAATATCCAGATGGCTTCACGAGGGAACAAACCGAGAACCTTTGACACCAGAAGTGAGTACATAATGTTGGTAACTTTTCGTAGGTATCGCATTTCACATATACTTATTGTTTACCACTGTACTTTGCTCATTGTCCATGTTTGACTCTGGTAACATAGAGTTGGTGTGAAAATAATGTTGATTATCTGTTGTTTAGTTGTCAGTGAGATGTTTTGGTGCCTTAATAATGAGGCTTGATACTGCAGTTACTACACATATACCTCATCAGTGGCGGCCCGTGATCGTTTTTGTTGGTGGGGCCAGACACAAATTTTCGTGAAAATCATGACTTTGGGTTAGGTTATAATTTAATTTATAAAATAATAAATATACGTCACACATATTTTTTGGTGGGGCAAGGCCCCACTGGCCCTTAATGACGAGCCGTCACTGTACCTCATCTTCTTCTTCTGCGTTCTCACTAGATTGGGGTTTCGGATTCTATAATAAAGGCCGCTATCTGCTTCAGATTGTCAGCCACGCCATATAGTTTGTCTTGAGCGCTGGTGTAAGTGTAACCTCTTTCTTCTCAGGTCTGCATACAGGAGGCAGTTCTGTAGGATATGCTATGTTGTCATACTGGTCAAGCCACAGGAGCACAGGTCGGTGGCGTCTATCTTGAATTTAGTGTACAGGTGGTGTCTCATTCTGTTGTGACCTGTCCAGAGGTGAAGTATGACAGTCTGATCGCTTCTGATACCTCATCTGAGTAGGATCCTTCAGATTTCAAAGTCTTACTATCACGCCGAGAGATTAGAAGTCTTCATTGCTTAAAATATAATGCTATATGAACATCTAAACAGAGCTATGTAAGAATTGATTGAAAACTTGCATTTTATTGAAGTTCTACATAAAATTTACATTCTATATTATCAACTCGCATCTGGTGCTAGACAGCATGGGCGCCCATTATTACGTTTCATTGACTCCTGCAAGCGTGATCTAACTTCATGCGGCATAGACAATGAACACTGGGAGCAGCTGGCCAAAGACAGGCAAGCAGGGCGAGCGGCAGTGAGGGGCGGCTCAAAAAGAAAAGAAGAAAAACAACATGTGGAGACAAAAGAGAGCACAGAGTGCAGAGAGAACATCTCGTATTAACTACAGTCTCCAGTTTTACCTGCAGCAACTGTGGCAAGGATTGCCACTCCAGAATAGGCCATTACAGCCACAAGAAACGTTGTGATTCATCGTAGAACATACTACGTGACGCAATACCTATTGTCTCCTGAGACAGCGTAGAACATACTACGTGACGCAAGACCTATTGTCTCCTGAGACAGCGTCGACATACTAGTGACGAAGACCTATTGTCCCTGAGACAAAGAGGCCAATGAATGATGATGACATAAACAAAATAGAGAAATGGATGGAGAGGAGGAGAGAAAAAGAGAGAGGTGAAGCAAGAAGAACTACTGAGAGAGTGAGAAGAGAGAACGAAAAAAAGTGAGAGAGAGGAAAAGTGAGAATGAGAGAGGGGAGGGAAAGATAGGGAGAGAGAGAGAGGAAGAGGGAGGGAGAAAGAGGTGTGAAGAGAGAGGAGGGAAGGATAGAGATGGAAAGAGAAGGAGGAGAGAAAGAAAATAAAGGAGAGAGAGAATAGAGAAGAGAGAGGGAAAGAGAGGAAGGGAAAGCGAGGGAAGGGAAAGAGAGGAAGAGAGAGAGGGAAAAGGAGAGAAAAAGGGGGAGAGAGAAGGATGGATGGAAATGAAAGAAGAGAAAAACAAGATACTAACGCTCTTACACACACTTAAACACACACGCATACACACATACACACCTCACAACTGTTTATATATTTCGTAACACACACAATTTTACTCAAGTTACGCTTTCCTTATTTCTATTCCTATCCCTCAACCAAGTATTAAGTATTATATATCCTCCACTCCCTCTTTGACTTCTCTTTTACCCACACTTAACCCCACACTTCACATTGTCAGTTGTTCTACTCTACACATTTCCTTCTCCTAGTTTGTAGATAAACACGAAGTTGAATTCTCTGATTAACAAACAGACATTTGCACAAACTTCTCAAAGCTACAAATATTACTTTTGCGACATGAGTACTTATTACGACTTGAAAATGCACGATAGAACTGAGTGCCTATTTCCGTTGTGTACACACACACACACACAAACTGCACGGAACTGCCTGTAGTGTGCTTTGTCAGCATAGTCTATGCTGTTGAGCCAGCAGTTCTCAAAATATGTGCTCAGGCGCACCTGTCTGCCCGGTGACATTCCTAGATGCGCCCTAGGAAATTCCAGATCAAGGGTCGGCAACACGGTGCCAGCAGGCACTAGGTAAAGAAAAATCGCCAAGACACATCAGGCCCACGTTTTTCATAGGCAGAAATTAAATTATGAATAAGAAAATGTATGTAGAATTTTTCAATCATTTCTGTATCGTGTTACTTTTTTCATTGTATTTATGAAGTATTTGTGTATAGTGCTCGTACGAACTTCAATCGAACGAATTTTTTGTAGAACTTCAAGTGTGTCCCTACTTTACAAATTTTGAGAACCACTGCGCTAAGCTAATGATGCTTTCAGTACAGTTGTGCAGCAACACAAAACATACAGACAGACATACACGATAGCAAGACAGATGTTATAACAGATATACTGCATCAAAACAAACAGACAGACATACACGATAGCAAGACAGATGTTATAACAGATATACTTGCCTGCATCAAAACGCCAGATCTTTAGTATTTTGACAATTTAGTATCTTACCATAAAATCTATTCATCATCATCATGTACTGTCTCCACATCATCCTTTTTTTTTTTTGCAATGAGCCTTCAAAATCGCATGCCTTTACCTTTAATGTTGCACTATGGTAGTCTTTTTGTGTCCATCTTTTTTCTTCTTCTTCTGCTTCTTCAAACGCTCCATATCGACCACTTGTTAACCACTCTGTTTGATTTGTACGTGACCTGAGCCTAAGAGCGATTTTACGTTGTGCCAATTGTGCGTCTACAAGTAGCCAGTACATCCGATTTTTGCGATTTGTTTAATTTACTAGGGTATCTTTCCTAGGTCCTACATCAGTCGCCTCTTACGACATGCCTTGTGGGTCGCAGTGATACTATTCTTTGCTTTCCTTGCGGGCCCCGGTACCTCACGGGCGAGTCCATCTTTTGATAGTTCCCTCCCACTTGTTTCTCGATTTTCGTCTTGTTCGACAACCTTCAACTTTCAACTCAAATAAGATTTGGATGAATCTGTCATATCTCTTTATGTGTTCAACATCTTGTATTTGTTTGATTGTTATTTCGTCTAGTACTGACATGCTTATCAAAATGAAAATCTTTGTTTTACAGGACGTAGATATCAACCACAGTAAACAAGTCGTCAATTTTCTAGTCCCCACTTATACGTTCAGTAGTTTGCCATTGCTTTCTGAACAGTGGGGTATATTTTTACCGTTTGTAAAATCCATGAAACTCAAATTGTTTAGCCCCTTGGTGAGAATGAACCTGAATACACCAGTTGCAAGAGCGTACAACCTGAAAATGGAATCATCAAGAGGAAGGGACAGACCAAAAAAAAAAGATGGGTTGATGGCGTTACAGACATCTTAAACCCACAACTCCACAGGATACGCGACCGAGTGACTATCTCGGAACGATCATCAGTAACACCTGCACGCCTGCACTATCTCGAGAAACCGATCATCAGTTAAACCTGCCACACGCCCAGCGGCAAAAAAAGCAGAGAAGGACAATAGAAAAAGAAGAAAGAGTAAAACCATGGACACGAATTTGATTCCAAAGTTCCTGCTGTGGTGTTTGAACCAGGTACGCTTGGGTTGTGATCGAAATCACTACCGCTTAACCCCTTCATCCTTCTAAGTCGATATTCTGGCTCAGAGTATTTATTAAGAAGACGCAAATCCATATACTAGATCATAGATTCCCAAACTTTTTTGGCCCACCGCCCACTTTGCACGACCTAAATTTTGTGACGCCACCCTTCCCATTATAACAGTTTGCCAACGTCCCCCCATATATATATATATTGAAGTGAGATGCAAAGGGTTCAAGAAAGAGAGGTCGACCAAGGAGACCCTGAAACGAACTTTGCTGAGAGAGGCAGGAAATATCGGTCTCAGTTCCATGGAGGAGATTGAGCGAGTTGCCCAGGATAGAGCGGCATGGAGAAATTACTTGCACGCCCTATGTAACGTATAACGGTACAGAGGAAATATTATTATTATATATTATTATTATATATATATATATATATATATATTATATCAATAATCATGCCATGCCTCGGCGTAGCGATCATGTCTCTCCACAACTCTCTTTGCTTGGTGCATGTAATCAGTTCTGACGTCGATATTTTGTCGAACCATGATGTCAGGCAATCCAACATCTTCTCCTCTGTCTTCCACGATCTCTCCTTCTTGAATTTTACCTAGTCACCAAATGTTCTAAACCTTCTTGCATTATATGCCAAGAACCTTGATTGTCGGATTCTTGTTCTTTGATAAGGTTTCTTTGTCAGGCCTGATTTAAAACCTCCACGTTTGTTTTCTTGCTGTCCATGGAATTCTCAACATTCTTCTGTAAAAACCACATCTCTGTGGCTTCCAATGATCGTATTGATTGTTTGTTCAGTGTCCATGATTCGCTGCCATACATACGAATTGGTTCATATAGCATTGAGTACTGTTTTCGCAGTGTCATTGGTAGTGAGTTCACGCATATGTGTTCTTCATTTTCATGCATACTCTATTTTCGCTTTGACATAGAAAATTATATATATTGTCATACATGGTCAATTTTCAAATGGTTCTATACATAAAATAGAAAATTGATGAAAAAATGGTTCGTGCAAGATGGGCATAAGATGAATTAAAATGCAAAATTAAAATTTTTAATGATTATTCAATAGCAAAATCACGACAAAAAATCCCCAAATGCTTCTGAACCCCACCATCGCGCCACCTCCCCCCTACCTGGAAGGCTTCAGCGCCCACAGGGGGCTGTACCGCCCACTTTGGGAGCCCATGTACTAGATAATTCAGTACTCATTGATTATAAATACATTAGTATGTTAAAGAAAACTACGGACTAAAAATGGTTAAACTACTTACGCCCACAACATGAGGAGAACAAAATGAATTTAAAAAGTATCAGTTGGTATATTACTAAGCAGAAATAGAAAAGTATCAGTTGGTATATTACTAAGCAGAAATGAGAAAAGTATTAGTTGGTATATTACTAAAAAATGAGAAAAGTATCAGTTGGTATATTACTAGCAGAAATGAGAAAAGTATCATTTGGTATATTACTACAGAAATGAGAAAAGTATCATTTGTTATATTACTAAAACTTTCACCGTAGAAGTTAATCAGCTAGTTTGGTATATTACTAAGCAGAAATAGAAACGATCAGATTCAGATTAGATTTTGATTTCGGGTTTCATGAATAGAAATATGAACGTCTTATAAATTATTAAACCATAGCAGACTGATAAATCTTTACTAGAGGAAAGTTGAAAGGCGAAGAGCAAGAGGGAAAACTGAGAGATAAGTGGAGGAGATTTTAAAGAAATGGACAGGTTACAGTCTGGCAGAGTGCAGCACCAAGGCGAAAGACAGAGGATGCTGGAGATTCATTACAGCCAACCTTCAATACTGAGACGGCACCTGATGATAATGATGAGATGGGAGCATTTTGCGTTTCTGTCCGTACCTGAGCTTACTCACAGATGGCTACATTCTTGAAAAAAAGAAACATGCCTAAAATATGCTGGTAAATCGCACAGAACTGTTTTATCTATCTGTTCTCTAATCTAGTTTGCTTCAACGTCAGGTCGAGAAAGGTCAACCTGGAGCGAGCCTTCATGCGTCTTGCTCTTTCTCTTCCCAATCCTGATTTGTCTCACAGATTCAGGTAAGAAGTGATTTCCTAGATCGGGCTTTTGTGCGCTTTATAAACAGTGCATTTCGTCGCCTCTGTTATCTTTGAGGTTCACATTTTTCGTGGTCGGTGATTTGCTTTTATATCCACTTGTATCGGCGAACATTGCTCTTGTGTCACATGCTGGTAATCTGCTTATGGGCGAACCATTTAATTTGTTGTTTCTGATGAAGTTCAGTAATGATGTTGTACAATTTTTCCTGATGTCTTCATTTCAAATCGCTGATCGATTCAACATATATTTTAATGTCCTCATCCAACAGGCAGTCATGCAAGAGACCGAAGAACATCCTTGTCCATCTTCAACTCCCTAACAATCAATGCTGTTGATGCAAGCCTGTCCGCTCTCTCATTACCGCAAACACCAGCATGCCCAGGACAGTAGATCTACGTAAGCCTCATTGTACATGTAAAAAGATCGACGGGTTGGATAAACCATTATTGAAGTATGCGTCTCATCAAAGAGGAAGATCATGGAGAAGATAGTTTCGTGATGTAACTGATAGATTGAGTATGAAGACAGCAAAGGCGGAACCTATGAGAGAAAGAAATTCTGAAGGACTGTTAGGGTGGTAAAGTTCTGCTCAGGACAAGTTATTTGATGATGATGATATTTATTCTACAGAACATTACTATATTGTTTAAAAACATGGACAATTAACAAACATTTGGGAGACAAAATTAATGTCTTTGTTAATATATATATAGAAGAAAAAACAGTATTTTATGGAAATAAAAAAAAAGCAAACAAATGAATGAGAAACAAGGAACGAAGAAAGAAGGACTACACTAAACAAAATTCCGAAACATAAAGAGACATGATGTCTTGATTAAAACATTATTAAAAGGTTAAGTTGAAGGGGACGCAATAAATGATGACCTTCAATGAAATAAATGATGACGAAAGAAATGTACAAATTTGCAGTCTGATAGGATCAATCATCTAGACTAGAGGCAGTAGTTGTTGGATGTTTATTGCAGTCTGACAGTGTCAAACATTTAAACTAGAGGCAGTAGATATTGGATGTTCATTGCAGTCTGACAGGGTCAAACATCTAGACTAGAGGCAGTAGGTGTTGGATGTTCATTGCAGTCTGACAGTGTCAAACATTTAAACTAGAGGCAGTAGATATTGGATGTTCATTGCAGTCTGACAGGGTCAAACATCTAGACTAGAGGCAGTAGGTGTTGAATGTTCATTGCAGTCTGACAGGGTCAAATAGTTAGACTAGAGGCAGTAGGTGTTGGATGTTTATTGCAGTCTGACAGGCTCAAATATCTAGACTAGAGGCAGTAGGTGTTGGATGTTTATTGCAGTCTGACAGGGTCAAATATCTAGACTACAGGCAGTAGGTGTTGGATGTTCATTGCAGTCTGACAGGGTCAAACATCTAGACTAGAGGCAGTAGGTGTTGGATGTTTATTGCAGTCTGACAGGGTCAAACATCTAGACTACAGGCAGTAGGTGTTGGATGTTCATTGCAGTCTGACAGGGTCAAACATCTAGACTAGAGGCAGTAGGTGTTGGATGTCAATTGCAGTCAACCAATGATCAAGCAATCAAGTGCCATGATGCCGGCGTAGGCGATCATGTCTCTCCTCAACTCTCTCTGATTGGTGCATGTAATCAGTTTTGACATCGATGTTGTGTCGAACCATGATGTCAGGTCATCCAACATCTTCTCCTCTGTCTGCCACGATCTCTCCTCCCTGAATTTTCCTGTTGTTACCAAATGTTCTAAACCTTCTCTTCGCATTATATGCCCGAAGAACCTTGATTGTTGGATTCTAATTTTTTAAATGTTTCTTTGCGTGCAGGCTTGATTTAGAATCTCCTCATTTGTTAAAATGCAAGGAGAGAGGAAGAACTGGAAAATGTTTGTTGAAGACCTGTGCTCCGTTGGGAGTTGAAAAGTGAAGAAAAAGAAGATAACATATGCAACCAATGATGCGTAGATGGTATTCTATCGACGCCATGGCACATTGAGCATTCCTATGCGTGCTCTGTCCTCCGTTGCAGCAGTCATCACAAAGCCAACTTGCTCACCGTTCCCATAAGAAGTTGATTAGTATACCTTCTCTCTCTACCACGAAGACGACACCTCGTCTTACCTGTCCAAACATAACTTTAAACTCTCGGACTCGTTCCAGTGTCTGAGACTCGCACATATCACATAAATGAGAGCGTACCGCAATGCGGGGACGGTAACACATGATGATGATGTTGCTCTCTTAAATATCAACAATGTTAATATGTAATGACAAGGCGTCTGTGTCCACACCAACATCAAATGAAGATGCAAATATCGTAGACTGATCTGCAACGATAGACAATCATCCAATCTGGCATTGAATTCATGTCGAATCTTTCAACTCATCAACGACCTGGCTAATGTTATGTATATTGCTCTGTGTTCTTATTGCCAGAAAATGATTGGTGTTGTCAGTGGCGGCTAGTGATCATTTTTGTTTGTGG
This sequence comes from Arion vulgaris, assembly GCA_020796225.1. Classification (NCBI taxonomy): domain Eukaryota; kingdom Metazoa; phylum Mollusca; class Gastropoda; order Stylommatophora; family Arionidae; genus Arion; species Arion vulgaris. Next base: position 58,987,767 of record CM036758.1, on the reverse strand, counting down.
GGCCAGACAGAAATTTTCGGAAAAATCATGGTTTCGGTTAGGATATATTTTAATGTATAAAATAATAAATACACGTTACACTTTATTTTTGTGGGGCCTGGCCCCACTGGCCCTCAATGACGAGCCGCCACTGGGTGTTGTCCAGTTTCAGCTGACTTTCCACAAATCGTTGTTTTGCTTTGACATGTTTTATATTTATATATGCTCTTGAACAACGTGACCCTGTGGAAACGTATTTGTAATGTCAAGGACAAAATAAGTCTCGCAGTGTTTATTGTGTACGGTACCATTTGTTTACTATTTCTTTCAAGATATCATATAAAGAAAGATAAACAAAATTAATGTAACCTCATGGACTCAATGCACTACATTCCAATGCTTCTTAATATTGTCTTTTCTCATGCTCCATAACATATATGTTAAATATATATATATTATATGTGTACATTTTTTTTTGTTTCATCTACTTTTCCATTTGTAGTTTTTCATATTTATTTCGTTTTTCGTTTTTAGTCACATATTTTCATTTTTTTTTTTTTTTTCGTCCGCTTTCAACTCTGAAACTGATTTTTGCGTGAAAATCAGTTTTTCTAATTTCTTACAATGGCAGCAGCGTAATTAGTATTCCCTCGCCATACAGGCAGATTTTCTCCGACTTCAGAGGTACTCACGTTATCGTCCTGAGTAAGACCAGGGACTCGAACAAATGCCGGACAGTAGGTTCGAACCCGAGCTATGAGGCATCTCACAGCTAGCAGGCCGAGCTACTATCAACTACTCTAGGCAGTCCCCACATATTTTCATTATATAGCCATCATGGATTTGTTGTCTGACTGTTTATATTATGTATCCCATTAAATGAAGAACAAACATGTCGTCACAAAAAATTAAACAACTTAAAACAGTATGGAACGGAACTGATAAGAAAACAAAGATCAGAATACTAAGAGCATGCATATTCCCAGTGTCAACGTATGAGTGTGAAGCATGGACATTTAATAAAGCAGTGGAAAAACATATATGTGCTTTTGAATATAAGTGTTACAGAAGAGTCCTCCGTATATCTTGGACAGAGAAGAGAACAAATAGATCTATCCAGAAAGAACTCAAAATCAAAGAAAACTGGCTGATGCTACAAATACGAAAGAGAAAATTGAGATATTTTGGACATATGAAAAGTCATGAAAGGCTGGAGACCATCATTGAAGGAGGCATGCCAGAAAAGAGAAGAAGAGGAAGACAACGGAGAAGATGGGTTCCGGATGTAACTGATGGTTTGAACATGACAGCTGCAGAGGCGGAACATCTGGAGTATGAGAGAGAGAAATTTCAAAGGACTGTTAGGGTGGCAATATTCTGCTCAAGACAAGATATTTGATGATGTTCATGATGCAGAATCAACAATTTCTCTGGTTTACTCGTTGAGTCATGAATTTTACATTTGGACATTGGAATAAAAGCATAATTTTTGCTGGGGAAGTCCAGCCCTTTAAAACACTTCAAATGTCATCCTTCTTACAAGCACACAAATACAACACCAATAGAATCAAGCAGTGAAACGTGACAATACACACTTCAAGAACACATGTTTGACGTATTTTATATGTGAACACCCAATACAAGAAACATAAGGGGACGCTTTTGTTGTAACTAGGAAGTAAAAAACAGACAAACACTTCATTCAAGTGGGTAGTGTCCGTACGGGAAATAGCTTTCACAATTTTAATAGTTGTTCTTGATGTTTGTGATAATCAAATAGTATTAGTTGATGTGAACATCAAGATATGAAGTTAGATAACAAGAATTAGTTGATGTGAACATCAAGATATGAAGTTAGATAACAAGAATTAGTTGATGTGGACATCAAGATATGAAGTTAGATAACAAGAATTAGTTGATGTGGACATCAAGATATGAAGTTAGATAACAAGAATTAGTTGATGTCGGCATCAAGATATGAAGTTAGATAACAAGAATTAGTTGATGTCGGCATCAAGATATGAAGTTAACAGAATAACTATACATAATACATGAATATTGACAATATTAAAATGATAGGTAAAACATGGAACGAATTGGAAGGGATGGCAAGAGAGGAAGAGCTGGAAGAAGTTTGTTGAAGACCTGTGCTACGTTGGGAGTTGAAAATTGAAGAAGAAGAAGATAATAAATATGTCTATAACATCTGGTAAGTGAGCCGCAGTGGTGTAGTTGTTAGTGACATCGCTTCTTAGGCTATTGGTTAAATTCCATAACGTGCGTGACATATTTCAGACCGCAATGACTCTGAGGTTGACCCAGCCTCATTTGGGTACCAGGAAAAGAACAGGGAAGTAAAGGCGTTCACCGTGATGTTTACCACATCGTAATGCATGCATGCTCAGCGACTCTATGAGCATGATACAGAAGATCAAGACCGGTTATATACGAAGGCAGTAGATGCAATTAATACATAATGCGACAATCCAGACACTTACCTTAATCTGTGTCCCAGGTCATTATGGGTTGGAGTGCAATGAGAGAGCGGGTATACTGGCGGACAATGCTGCGATCAAGAATGGGTCTTCTATGGACACAAGTGATATCATTAACGCTCTCAGAGAAAACAAACGCTTTAAAGATTTCAACGAAGTAGATAAAGGGTATTCTCTATCTCGGATGCGCAAGTTATGCGTACCGATAGGTGCGGCAAGATGGAAAAACCACGAGAGAAACCCCAGTAGATACACCAATCAACACAGAATGGGAGTTGTTAGTCTAAACACACTGAAATACAAGCATGGGGGGAAGATCGGAGCTATTATGGACACGTCCGATGAAGATGCCCCTCAAATGAACAAAGAACGCATCGTGTGCCGTCGCCGCCGCCACGCGACGGTCAATGAAAAATACGAGTCTAACACCGTATTACTCTGTATACCAAGTGATATAAAAAAAAAGCTCTTTACTTTACTTATAACAACTGGCAATAGGGATGTTGATGTGCCTTGAAGTCTTATTCTTTTTTTCTTCCTGCCACCAGTAAAATAGCGGGCTGCAACTTACACATAGTGTCAGCCCGTACTTGTAGTCTATAGTTAGTCACCACATCATCCACTTAACAAACACTTGCATGGACTAGGAGTAAGTCAAACAGCTCTCTGTCAGTGTCAGCAGGAGGAACAGACAGCGGGCCATGTCCTGCAAGATTGTCATCTCCTGTGTGAACTGAGAAGTAACTTGTAGCCACACACAGTCGACCTAAAAACTAACATTTGGGGAAACCAAACATACATGAAGCCGACTTCCCAGTTTGTGGTCTACAGTAAACTAAGCGCATGACCAGACATCATAAACCCGACTTCCCAGTCTGTGGTCTACAGTAAACTAAGCGCATGACCAGACATCATAAACCAGACATATATGAAGCAGACTTCCCAGTCTGTGGTCTACAGTAAACTAAGCGCATGACCAGACATCATAAACCAGACATATAGAAGCAGACTTCATCTGGTCTACATAAACTAAGCACATGACCAGACATCATAAACCCACTTCCCAGTCTGTGGTCTACAGTAAACTAAGCGCATGACCAGACATCATAAACCAGACATATATGAAGCAGACTTCCCAGTCTGTGGTCTACAGTAAACTAAGCGCATGACCAGACATCATAAACCAGACATATATGAAACGACTTCCCAGTTGTGGTCTACAGTAAACTAAGCGCATGACCAGACATCAGAAACCAGATATACATGAAACCGACTTCCCAGTTTGTGGTCTACAGTAAACTAAGCGCATGACCAGACATCAGAAACCAGACATAAATGAAGCCGACTTCCTAGTCTGTGGTCTACAGTAAACTAAGCGCATGACCAGAGATCACCAAAGAAGAAAAGGAGATCATCCTCAAGGAACAATTCAGTCCATAAGTGCCCCGATCTCATCTTTAGCATATCCGTCAGCTCACAGTGACCGATATTTCCAATCCTGGCGCAATACAGAAGTACAACTCTGTGGGGTCTCTGTGGCTGAGTGGTTAAGCCCTTTGCCTTGCGAGTCGAAGATCGTGGGTTGGAACCCGGACCGCGGCCTTCTGTTCACGGGTGCAGCTTTTCCAGAGACCCTAGGATTGTTGCCGGAGAGTTCGTGCTTTGTGCAATACAGTTGGCGTGCCATTCCTGCGGAGAGGGGCCGAGCCATATGGGGTAAATCTCGGTGCAATGAAGTCGATCCTTCGGCTTAAAAACCCTTTAAACTTGTCCATAATTGCTCCTATCTGTTCCCAAACATGTATTTCAGTGTGCTTAAACTAACAACTCCCATTATTTGGTGGTTGATGTATCCAATGGGATTTCTATCATGATTTTCCTGCCTTGCCTCACATGTCGTCGGTACGCACAGCTTGGAGCAACCGAGGTAGAGAATACACTTGATCTTCGTTGAAGTCTTCAGAGCGTATGTTTTCTCTTAGAGCATTGATGATGCTGCTTTTGTTCTCAGTATATCTCAGTAGATGGTTGGTGTGTTGTTCAGATCTCTCTCTTACGATCACCGCTTAGACTGATGTACCAGATCTCCACATGAATTCTGCTGCTGTTTTCCGTTCCCTCCTTAAGCTTCTTATTTAGTTCGATATTTTCCTGCCAGGTTTCGTTTCTCAGACCTGCTAGCAGTGACAGTCTTGCAGTATGTGCTCTGTCGTCATGTCCGCCTGCTCGCAGTTTTTGTTAGATCTAATCAGTATGAACAAATTATATGAACAATATTATCAAGGGAGGGACAATTTTAATAAATAAGAATGTAGGGCAGTAATGAGACAGTCGGTAACACGCTGCGGTAGTGATCATGTGTGGTCGAAATTCCAGGGTCCCATGTCAGCTTGAGCCAAAAATTGTTGGTGTGTACGCGGTTGGACAACATGAAACTCTGATCCTTTACTTGGTAATCTCAATTACAAGTACTTCGAAAGTCAGAATAAGGCTCGCCTGAAAGGCAAGGGACACTAGCGATAAGGAAAACAAGATTTCACGCAAAAATCAGTCACAGGCACCATATTAGACACCATAACAACGGCTGAATTCATAACGAGAAAACGGAATAAAATGTCCACGAATATTCATAGATATACATGGAAATCAACAAATGGTATTTCCAGGAATGAGATTGACCACATATTGTACAATAGAAAATGGAGAACCTACATACAAGATGTGTTTGCAAGACAAAATTAGGACAGCGATCATAATGTGGTAATATGCAAAGTAAAATGTAAAGTGGGAACAATCAGGAAGATAATCACCAATCTACAATTTGACGCAGCTTTTTAACAAACCCCTTCCCCTAACAGAAGGTATAGACAAAGAATGGACATAGATGAAGGAAACTTAACCCAATGCAGCCCGGAGAGTACTTGACAGGAAGAAATTGATGAAAGACGAATGGATATATCAAAAGTCATTGATAATTATTGAGAAAAGTCTTGAAAGAGAGGAACTTTCTTGCAAGGAACAAAGCACAGAAGACAACCACCCAGAAAACATATTAAACACCAGGAAGTGAGATAGAATATACAATGGTGAAACATGTAAAAAGAAAGTACTGTAGTTTTACAAAATACAAAAGCTATACACATCAACATTTTTACCAAAAGGTCTTTATCAAGCAAATGATACAACAGAAGTGAAGAAACTCACTTCTTACACAGTATACAATATATACAATCAGACAATACATCCCTAATGGCCCTCAAATGAAAATATGTGTAGTAGAATTGGGTATTCCATTCTGTCGTTTAATGCTGCGGTGATATTAGTAGTTTGCGAATGCTGAACCTAATGGTAGTTGATACAGCACAGGTAGATGGTAATTCCTAATTCATAAGTACGGTTCCAACTTCACTGCAACGGGTCACCCCATAATTGCTCCGTTCCTGTGCCAATGAATATCACACGAAATGCTAACACCTGTGAAAAGTTTCCTGTGTGAACTCAGTCCAGAATGAAACAGCCGCGTACCGCCACAAAAAGCAACCTGCACCGCATATAATGCATATGGCCGTCGCGAATGTAGCAACACAAAACTGTTCATTACTCGAATTGCAATTCTTGTCGAAGGGGACATCAATCACGGCAAAATCCAGCTTTCTGCACTCGCAACATAACTGCATACGGCAGATTGAGCTTGTTCGTCATAACCGCTGTCCGCCATTTTCTGAATACACACAACAAACGCACGGTTGACACAGCAAAAGCATTCCATGTAACAGTCACAGCGTTGCTCAAGCACTAACTCAGTAGCTCGGCAAACGATGGTAATTATCTTGGTGTAAGATGTTAATGACACACTCAAACACATCTCTTGCGATTAGATCATGTTTAATGATGGTATGCCAAGACAGTGTTTACAAACATGTCCATTCAAGTTTAGTGATTATATCGGTCTCCGTTTGTTGTCACTACTTCGCTAAGCAGTGCTAACTAATCTACGTCAAACTAGTCTTATTCTAGTGCTGCCATTCTGTTCGTAGTGTGCAGCTTTGGTGTGTATACCCTACAGTCTCTACCTACCTCGTTTCTACTAACTATCCTATCTACTTGTCTAGTATGAAGCTCTCTGCCCGGGCGACATGGCTGTATGCCCCTTGCATAGTCATTCCCTCCAACATATGTGACTACAAACAAAATAACTGGAAAAAACTAGAAGTGGAAAAAAAAGCTAAAACAATAAAAATCAAATATATACATAACATATATACAGAATATAGTGCATGAGAACAGACAGTATTGATGATGCTCGTCCATCACGGGTGATGATGCTTGTCCATCACCGTTGATGATGCTCGTCCATCACGGGTGATGATGACCACCATTCCTCATACAAGAGAATGTAGTTGCATTATGTTTGTCTGTGTGTGCGTAGATGACTAGTGAGCCCGATGCGGGCTTGAAATATTCTTTTGCAATGTGGGCAGAAATACTTGCATTTGTGGGGAGTTTTACTGCCGTTCTTGTTTTACAGACAGTATTAAGAAGCATAGTGGCATCCGTGGCTTAGGGGATAGTGACTCGGTCTATTAACCCTGACGTTCTGAGTTTGAATCACGCTGCGGACGGTTTGGTAGCAAATTGTTTCGCGAGGATTTTTACAAAGGACGATGGCACCACCCGTTCAGAAAGCAATGGCAAACTACTGAAAGTAATAATGCTTAGAAAAATCACAAACAGCGTTAAAAAAGCTGGTGATGATTCGCAAAGTCCTGTAAAGGATATACAATTAACTTATAACTTATTAAGAAGCATATGAATGTTGTGTGTTGAGTCCGTGAGGTTGCAAGGTACCAAATAAGGATATCTTGCCGTGTAAGAAGTGAATTTCTTCACTTCTGTTATATCCTTTGCTTGAGAAAGACCTTTTGGTCAAAACGTTGCTGTGTATTATTGTTTTTGTAAAACTATAGTACTGTGTTTCGCCATAATCAGTTGCTATCATCTTATTGCAGTTTGATTTCTGACAGAGTTCAGGTCATCTCTATAAATCGCCATCACTATAGACATTTACAGCTGCAGTCATCTCTTATATCGACAGAGTTTACAGCTGCAGTCATCTCTTATATCACAGATTTACAGCGAGTATCTTTTATATCGAGAGTTTACGGAAGAAAAAATCAAACTTGTGTTAATGACCTTCTACCAATCATACAGTTCAATGAAGCTATTGGTGTCACAGTCTGGTAGAAGAACAGCAAAGAAGAAACATAACTTTGCTAGCGCATTCCCGCCATGTTTGGTCGGGTATTTTCCAGTTTCGTTTGCCGAGCTACTGAACTTGAGCAACGCTGTGAGCTGTGACTGTTACATGGAATGCTTTTGCTGTGTCAACCGTGCGTTTGTTGGTGTATTCAGAAAATGGCGGACAGCGGTTATGACGAACAAGCTCAATCTGCCGTATGCAGTTATATTGCGAGTGCAGAAAGCTGGATTTTGTCGTGATTGATGTTCCTTCGACAAGAATTGCAATTCAAGTGATGAACAGTTTTGTGTTGGTACATTAGCGACGGCCATATGCATTTTATGCGGTGCAGGTTGCTTTTTGTGACGGTACGCGGCTGTTTCATTCTGGAATTAGTTCACACAGGAAACTTTTCACAGGTGCTAGCATTTCGTGTGATATTTATTGGCACAGGAACGGAGCAATTATGGGGTGACCCGTTGCAGTGAAGTTGGAACCGTACTTATGAAAGAAGAAGAAATAGTTTGATTCCTTGCACATGCATAAATTCAGGGAAATACAATAGACAATCAGAAAACAAATACACATCAAGACAATACAATAGTACGCTCATACAATCAGAAAACAATACACATCAAGAAAATACAATAGTACGCTCGTACAATCAGAAAACAATACACACCAAGAAAATACAATAGTACACTCGTACAATCAGAAAACAATACACATCAAGACAATACAATAGTACTCTCGTACAATCAGAAAACAATACACATCAAGAAAATACAATAGTACGCTCGTACAATCAGAAAACAATACACATCAAGAAAATACAATAGTACGCTCGTACAATCAGAAAACAATACACATCAAGAAAATACAATAGTACGCCGCAAATCAGAAAACAATACACATCAAGAAAATACAATATACGCTACAATCAGAAAACAATACACATCAAGAAGTAAGAAAACATACAACAAATATAAAACACCAATGAATCAAGATTAATATTTATTTCAACATCACAGAATCAACAAAACAAATGGTAGAAAGTGAAACTACACAGAAATTAAAATAATATACAATGAGAATAAAACAATAGATATACACACACACAAGCATAACAGTCAGGTAACATCTCTCTCCTCCTCTAATCATGTTCTTCCTCACATCACTGCCTGGGTATGCTGCAGGGACCAGCAAGGAGAGCAAAGATTAGTAACACTGCGACCTACAAGGATGTCGTAAAGGCGACTTAAGGTAGAGGCCTAGGAAGCTACCCTAATAAATAAAAAGCATCGCAGAAATCAGATGTGCTACTTGTAGACGCATAACTGACACAACAATCACTCTTAGATCACATACAAATCACAAAGAGTGGTTAACAAGTGGTGATATGAAGCGTACGAAGAAGAAGAGTAGAAGCCTCACATCATCAGCGCTGGATATGAATTAGGGAACATAACTATAACAAATTTGATATCAAATGAACAAATAAAGTTCAGAATATAAACAGTATTAACTCCTTGTGGACCAAATGCCAAACTACATGGCTTTAGGTTGGACACCCTTTTACCAGGAGCCACACTCAAGGGCGTTTTGTATTCTAAAAACAAATGGCTTGTAAAAACATGACTTTTGCCCTGGTCCACTAAGAGATAAACAACCAGGCATCACAACACAAGAACCAAACAAAATCAAATTAGAACAGCAACTATTAAAAACAAAAAAAATATAAATTGAACAGATTTTAAATAAAGAAATATTGTAACTAAGAAAAAAACAAGTCAGGTATTACTATGTTCAAAGTAATAAAAATATTGCCCCTACATCATCATTACATAGCTTGTTCTGTGCAGAATGTCACCACTTTAACAGTCTTACTGAATCTTTCTCTCACAGGCCTGTGCAGCCGTCATGCTCAAACCATTAGCTACATCCTGAACCCATCTTCTCCATGTTCTTCCTCTTCTCCGGGATGCCTCCCTCCATAATGGTCTTCTCCAACCCATTGTGTCTATATGTTCAAAATACTTCAATTTTCTCATTCTTATTTGTAGAATCAGCCAGTTTTCTTTGATTTTTAGTTCTTTCGGGATAAATTTCTTCTCTTTTCTATCCATGATATACAGAGGACTCTTCTGTAACACTTATATTCTTCTTCTTCTTCTTCAGTGATCTTTGGTCATGCGCTTAGTTTACTGTGGACCACAAACTGGGCAGTCAGCTTCAGATCTGTCAGGTTTCCCAAAGCTTAGTTTTCGAGTTCGACTGAGTGTGGCCACATGTTGCTTCTCAGCTCACACAGGAGAGGACAGTCTTGCAGGATTGGTGTCTGTTCTGCCTGTTGACACTGGCAGAGAGCTGTTTGACTTATTCCTAATCTATATAAGTGTTTGTCTGCAGTGTCCACTTATATTCAAAAGCATATATATGTTTATCTGCTGCCTCAACAACAAACACAATAGCAATGTTTGTTAATACTCAAAGAATTACTATCTAAAAAATCATAACACATGAAACATTGGAGAATTGGTAGTTTCTTTTATTGATAATCAGGAGTAATGTGCCGACATTGATTCCCAGAACTGACAACATTTGTTTACTGGATAGTCTGCATGACTTCAAACAATAACTGATTCAACATTTAAACAGCACTTATAATTGTGAATGTAACAAACAGAAAAATTATACTATGTATGACACAGTGTGTCCAATCATACAACACAATATTGGGTGGATGGTCATAGGAACTGACCACCACATCCAGGCAAGAATTGATCTCTAGTTTTTTAGCCTTTGAAATTGGGTTGGCATTTTAAAAAATTTACTTCATTAGTTTCTCCAACACTCTAAATAAGACTAAGTAGCTAAACATTTCAACACTCTAAATATGACTTGGTAATTATACATTTCAATATTTAAACACTCTAAAATATGACTTGGTAACTATACATTTCAATATTTAAACACTATGACTTGGTAACTATACATTTCAATATTTAAACACTCTGAATATAGCTTAGCAACTATGCATGTCAGTATTTTAACACTCTAAATAGAACCGGTATATATGAATTCAATATTGCAACACTAAATAGAACCTGCAAAAATGTATTTCAATATTTGAACTCTAAAAAGAACCAGCAAAAAGGCATCTCAGTATGTAAACATTCTTAACAGGATCCATTTTGTTTGTTTTTGTTTTGGGGATTAAATCCTTTCAAGCTGAGGTACACATCTTTCAACCAAAGAAGAAGCTGTTTTTTAATTATCAGGTCAAGTAGGCCAACAAACATAACAGATAAGAATCAATTTCTTACAGAGAAACTAAATTTATTATCTTCAAGAAGAATGGCACTTATGCACGTCAGTATTCCAACACTTTAAACAGCAGTGACACCTATACAACTTAGTACATCAACACTCTAAATAGAATTGGCAAACAATACATCTAAGTGTTTCAACACTCTAAATAGAATTGGCAAACAATACATCTAAGTGTTCCAACACTCTAAATATGACTGCTAAGTGTTTCGTTTCTAGCTTCACAACACTCTAAACAAGGAAGACAGGTCATTAGTTTCTCAACTCTAAATGGGACCACTGTGTTTTTACTCATGGTGTGCTATGTCAGTCCACACTCTTTCATATTACTTTCCAATAACTCTTCAGGTTTCCTTAATTTTGTTTGGCCAAACAGCTCTAGTACTTGACTACAATTTAGATTGTATAAACATTTCTGTTAAATGAGTCTAAATTTAGATTAATACCTCTAAATTTTACTTTTCTCTCTATTTTATATCTTTAGTTCACAAGCTCAAAATTAAATTGGCTGATGCTTGGTCCTGGGGGTGGTAGTGAGAATAAGCTATCACTGCCTATAAAAAAATCCCAAGGTTTGTGCCTCTTACTGCCAAGTCCAGCCCTTGGTCTTTTCGAGGCGGAACTGTTTTTAACAGACTAGATAAAGAGCTAATGGCGAGTAACTGCCTTCAGAAAATTTGTTAACTTTGGTAGGCAACTCATTCAGAAGAAAGTAAACTCTAATTTCAAAGCTCCACTCACTGCCTTGCAGTTATACCCATTTATGGGAAGGCATGGTGAGTCATCTCAAGATCAAATCCGGAGCAAGAGCTGTTAAGGATATCACAATATTCGTTGGTAATATAGCAACTTTGCTATGTTGCTGGTGTCAAGCTGTATTAGCCTTGTCGTTGGGTTTGTTCGCTGCGTGGAGAGGGAGAAACTGCTGCATAGGCAACAGAGATCCTCCCAATTAGCATGCCCAAATAACGCCATGGAGAGGCCACTCCAGCTTCACCTCACAGTTACATAAATTATTTCAAGAGAAGGCATAAATAAAATCCACCAAGAGTCCTGCATCCACTGTCCCAACAACCTCTACTTATGTCACTATACATTGCAGATTCAGTAATAAATCAACCAGTTTCTTGTTGTTGTCTTACAAGATGAACCTAAGTGTAATGATCTGTGATTATTTTGTTGGTTTCTAATCAAGAATGAAATGAATGGATTCTAAATTAAATAAAAAACACACAAATGAACATGAATCTAATTGTTAAAATACAATTCTTCACCCAAAAACTGATGTAAAAACAGTACGGTAAAGAAAAACTTGTTTGTACTTTGAGGTTAAAGTTAATTGCATATCCTTTACAGGACTTTGCGAATCAACCCCAGTTTTTTAACGCTGTTTGTAATATTTCTAGGCATTATTACGTTCAGTAGTTTGCCATTGCTTTCTGAACGGGTGGTGCCATCATCCTTTTGTAAAAATCCAAGCGAAACAATTTGCAACAATTTACTGGCCGCAGTGTGATTCGAACTCTTTGAGGTACATTAGGCAATACGGTGTTAGGCGGGCATTTTTCATTGACTGCTGGTACATGACGGGTGATGTAGTCAACATCACGCTGGCCACCTTTACTTCTCAGTGCTTTTCCTGGTACACAATTAACTGATTGGATTCTATAAACCACTGGGAGGCCCGTCTGCCCAGCGTGTTTGTAGCGCGTTGGACTACGGGTGACTATCCCTCTGTGTGTGCGGGTTCAATTCCGCTGGATGGAAGAAAAAGCCACAGATTCCCCAGATTTACGGTGTTCGCGGCACCGAACCGAAGGGTTAAGATGTCCATAGCACCGAGCCGAAGAGCTGAAAAGCTCAAGTGCTTCTGGATCTAAAAAATTTAAAAAACCACTGGGAGCACTATTATTTATTTGTTTTAAAACGATCTTAACCCTTTGGCTGCTACATACTTTCTGAAGGCTGAGCTAAAAATAGCTACTCTTTGTTTCTAGGTCACAAACGTGAATGTGCGCCTATAGCAGTGACAGTAGCAATATATAACATGTTAACATGTCTTTAGCCCACAGAGGAGAGATAATAACAGACATGTTAATGCGTCGTTAGAAGTGAATGGGAAAAAGGTAAATATACATCCTTAGCAGCTAAAGGGTTAAAGATCATTTACCAACAAAATGGTTTATTACTCATAAAAATCTGTTAATAATTAAGAAAACTGGAGATCAATTTGGATATACACCTGCAATGGGAAAATATGATCTAAATTTAATTTAGATACAACCCGTTTTTCAATTCAGTAGCTAATGCTGTTATGGGAGCCAAGTTCCGGAAGGTACAAGCTACTTGATGACGATGAGCTAATCAGTTGAGGCTGGGTCAACCTGAGAGTCGTTACAGTTGGAAATTATTCCACGCCCACTGTGAAATTGAACCCGGACCACTAGCCTAAGAAGCGAGTTCACTAACAACTACGCTACTGCGGCTCTCCTGATGTACGTTAGATGTTTGTTAACACAAATGCTGCTGAATACTGCCAAATAGGCAGCTATACAGCAAATCTAAGCATATTTGAGTCACAACAGTAGAATCAATATTATAACAAATAATGGGGAAGTAAAATGCTATTTTAATGCAAAAATAGTGTGGCTTCACGCTATTAACAAACTTTATGGAACATACAACTAGAATGAAAGGATATAGGGAAGCTACCCTATTAACTCTTACAATACGCATACTAAAACCGTCTTTTTACGCACTGTTTTTGAGGAACAAATTTTAAGGCAAAGGTGTCCTTACAAAATTTGTTATAACTTTCTTGTATTCAACAGCAGATACAAACTGCATACACCAAAGTGTGCGCAATTGAAAGATCTATTACAAACACCCACTTGCTGTATTTGAATTTTAAAAATACACTTAAAGCATTAAATGTATTTAGGAAGTTAAAACAAGTGGTTAGAATCATATGGTCTGTGAAGTGGCTTTTCATAAAATGGGAACTAACTTTATGGTCTGTCAGGTGGCGTTTCGTATTGTAAGAGTTAAAACAAAAGCGGCACAGACATTGGATGTGCTGGCCTGTACTGGCACATAACTGGCACAACGTATAGTCACACTTAGGTGCAAATCACATACAAACAACAACAAGTGGGTTTACCATGTGGTTGATATGGTGCGCATAAAGAAGAAGAAGAATGAAAGGATATCCATAAGAGAATATTGGTTAGTCTACTTGCTACCACGAAACTCAGATGAGCTAGAACGAAAGGTGCAAAATATAGCAAGTGTTTGACTAATGCTATAAACTAGCAACCCAATGTACTCACGCTCTTTGGCTCAAATAGCATATAGGTCACAGAGATTGACCACAAAGTGGTGTTTAAGATGGAGAGCAAAAGAAAAAGTGCACTGCTTGCAATAGCATCAGTTGTAGTTTCCCTTGAGAATAAGAAAGTTTAGTAGTAATACCTTCAATTCTAAATTAATTTTTTTCCTTTCCATTTCAAGTCTACAAACACAGAATTAAATTGATAGAAATTTTGAATATACTGGACTGATACCATCTGTTTTGGATCATTCTAGTACTTGAGATACTTATATGTTTGTCTAGTCATCTAGGTACTCCTCTTTGCTTTCTTATTCTGTTATTATAATATGCCACACCCACTGTTTTAAGCAAGTGGCTACTTATGTCACATTACTTTCCACAATTTTAAATGGTAGACTAGCAGTGGAGCATCTAGCCGAATGGATTAGAGTGCAAACTCCTATGCAGGAGACAATCCCGATAAGGTCAAAGAGTTTATTTTTGCCTGGGGCATACAAAATCCTAACCTGAACAGCTTCGTGGCAACTGCACTAGCCATTACATTCCACAGCCATATTATCACTCTGTTCTACACCGTCCTAAATAGCGGTATTACAGGTAGTAACGACGGTTTCATTTTTTTAAGACTAGCAACAGTATCTGTGCACTTGAGTTGTTCTACTAACTTGTCTAAGATCTTTATCAATTGTTGTGTATGATATTTACTTCTTCTTATGTTTACAGGCTATGAGTTCAGGTATAATCTCTGACTGATTTTTTGCACGTAGGCTTGCTTTCCTTATTATCAGTGTTTCTCGCCATACATGCATGCCTTCTTCG
The DNA here is from genome assembly GCA_020796225.1 of Arion vulgaris. NCBI lineage: Eukaryota > Metazoa > Mollusca > Gastropoda > Stylommatophora > Arionidae > Arion > Arion vulgaris. Next base: position 58,972,574 of record CM036758.1, on the reverse strand, counting down.
ACTTCAGAGGTTGATATCTACTAACTTGTGTAAGATTTCTATCAACTCTTTTCTTGGAGTTCTACCTACTTTTTAGGACGATTTCTACCAACACTTTAGGAAGATTTCTACCAACCCTTTTCTAAGATTTCTAGCAACCCTTTCTTAAGATTTTTACCAACTCTTTTCTTGGAGTTCTATCTACTTTTAGGAAGATTTTACCAACTCTTTAGGAAGATTTCTACCAACACTTTAGGAAGATTTCTACCAACCCTTTTCTAAGATTTCTAGCAACCCTTTCCTAAGATTTTTATCAACTCTTTAGGAAGATTTCTACCAGTTTCACTTTGGAATATCTTCATTGCACTCTGGACATGTCCATAGGTGCTCGGATCTCCTTCACAATATCTCCAACAGCTTCATGACTGACCGCACCATTTCGATTTTGATTGATGAGCCTACTCACATACCTGCTATGCTGTTCTTTTCTTGCTACTCCAATCTTCAAACCCAGCACCTGCAATCTAGTAGTTGATGTGGATTGGTTTAAATGAAAATCTTCTTTGCGGCCATACTCTATGAGGGCGTTCAAAATATCACCTCTATCCATTTGCTGGCGCTCTGATCAGATTTCTACCAACCCTTTCTAAGATTTCTACCAACCCTTTTCTAAGATTTCTATCAACCCTTTCTAGGCAAGGCTTGTATAATGTCTTCCAACTCTTGTATCATATTTCAATCAACTCTTGTGTAACATTCACATAATTGTGCAAGTAATATACAGTACTATACAACAAACAATCTCTCTTATGTTATGATAGCTATTATAAATAATCTGTCGCTCTCTCTCAGTCACGATGACTAATAAAGACAATATTAGTCTATAGTATGCCACCTCTCTCTGTTGTCATGACGACTAGTATAAACAGTATATTTCTTTCTCTTGCCATGCCCACTAGCATAAAAAAATCTCTCTCACCATGCTGTACGATTCTAGCTGCAGAATTTTCTCTTGCCATGCCGACCAGCATAAACTTTTCTCTCTCACCATGCCGACTAGCGTAAACTTACTCGCGCCATGCCGACTAGCACAAACTTTTTCTCGCCATGACAACTATCGAAAACAATATATATCTCTCTCTCTCTTGCCATGCCAACTAGTATAAACAATATCTCTCGCCATGTCGACTAGCGTAAACACTCACTCTTTCTCGATATACCGATTAATGAAAACAACATCTCTTTCTCTCTTGACTAACGTAAACAATCTCTCTCACCATGCCGGCTAAACACTCTCTACCATGCCCTCACACAATCTTCCAACTAGCATAAACAATCTCTCTCTCGCCATGTTGACTACAGTAAACTTATCTCTCTCTCGCCATGTCCACTAGCATAAACAATTTATCTCTCTCACCATGTCTACAACGTAATAAAATATCTCTGTCGCCATGCCGACAAGCGTAAACAATCTTACACTTCTACAAATTTTTAGCAAATAAAAATCCTAAATAAAATATTTAAAACAAAATAAATTATACATAGATCACCAGCTTTGGACAATTGTCTGCCTGTGCAGGATACAACAGATTTTTCTAGGAACTGCAACTTACAACAATAACAATTGACAATTACTAACTTCCTTCCTTTTTCCAGGCGACTCCCAACAATAGAGCTCAAGTGTTATATTTGTACAAACTGTTTGAAGGATGTGTGGTCAAACATAATCTGAAACGTTAAGTGAGGATGAAACTAGATGTTACAGCTTGGAGTACATTCGCTGTATTTTCTCTTCAAAAGCAATACCTCTGTTTGCTTTCTCTTGATAGTTTTCCCATGTACTTTGAAATAGTCTGAGCATCGATTGTGTGTTATTGTTTGATAGGAACATGCTAGCGTCATGAACTACGAGATGCTACCTTTGCGGGACGACAGATTTACTTCTTCTTGAGTTGCATGTTCTGGAAAAGAGAAAAATGGGTTCATATCTTTGTGCAATCATTTCTATTTTATATACATTTCTAAGTTCATTTCTTTGAGCAATAATTTCTATTTTATACGTATTTGGGGTCTCAATAGCAAAGTGGTTGAGTTGTTTGCCTGTCGGTACTGAAAGTTGAGTAATCATTTCTATTTTATATACATTCTAAGTTCATCTTTGAGCATAATTTATATTTTATATACATTTCTAAGTTCATCTCTTTGAGCAATAATTTATATTTTATACATATTTGGGGGTCTCAATAGCAAAGTGGTTGAGTTGTTTGCCTGTCGATACTGAAAGTTGTGCAATCATTTCTATTTTATATACATTTCTAAGTTCATCTCTTTGAGCAATAATTTATATTTTATACATATTTGGGGGTCTCAATAGCAAAGTGGTTGAGTTGTTTGCCTGTCGATACTGAAAGTTGTGCAATCATTTCTATTTTATATACATTTCTAAGTTCATCTCTTGAGCAATAATTTTATTTTATACATATTTGGGGTCTCAATAGCAAAGTGGTTACGTTGTTTGCCTGTCGGTACTGAAAGTTGAGTAATAATTTCTATTTTATACATATTTGGGGGTCTCAATAGCAAAGTGGTTGAGTTGTTTGCCTGTCGGTACTGAAAGTTGAGTAATCATTTCTATTTTATATACATTTCTAAGTTCATCTCTTTGAGTAATAATTTCTATTTTATACATTTGGGGTCTCAATAGCAAAGTGGTTGAGTTGTTTGCCTGTCGGTACTGAAAGTTGAGTAATAATTTCTATTTTATACATATTTGGGGGTCTCAATAGCAAAGTGGTTGAGTTGTTTGCCTGTCGGTACTGAAAGTTGAGTAATCATTTCTATTTTATATACATTTCTAAGTTCATCTCTTTGAGTAATAATTTCTATTTTATACATATTTGGGGGTCTCAATAGCAAAGTGGTTGAGTTGTTTGCCTGTCGGTACTGAAAGTTGAGTAATAATTTCTATTTATACTATTTGGGGTCTCAATACAAGTGGTTAGTTGTTTGCTGCGGTACTGAAAGTTGAGTAATAATTTCTATTTTATACATATTTGGGGGTCTCAATAGCAAAGTGGTTGAGTTGTTTGCCTGTCGGTACTGAAAGTTGAGTAATCATTTCTATTTTATACATATTTGGGTGTCTCAATAGCAAAGTGGTTGAGTTGTTTGCCTGTCGGTACTGAAAGTTGAGTAATCATTTCTATTTTATATACATTTCTAAGTTCATCTCTTTGAGTAATAATTTTCATTTTATACATATTTGGGGGTCTCAATAGCAAAGTGGTTGAGTTGTTTGCCTGTCGGTACTGAAAGTTGAGTAATAATTTCTATTTTATACATATTTGGGGGTCTCAATAGCAAAGTGGTTACGTTGTTTGCCTGTCGGTACTGAAAGTTGAGTAATAATTTCTATTTTATACATATTTGGGGGTCTCAATAGCAAAGTGGTTGAGTTGTTTGCCTGTCGGTACTGAAAGTTGAGTAATCATTTCTATTTTATATACATTTCTAAGTTCATCTCTTTGAGTAATAATTTCTATTTTATACATATTTGGGGGTCTCAATAGCAAAGTGGTTGAGTTGTTTGCCTGTCGGTACTGAAAGTTGAGTAATAATTTCTATTTTATACATATTTGGGGGTCTCAATAGCAAAGTGGTTGAGTTGTTTGCCTGTCGGTACTGAAAGTTGAGTAATAATTTCTATTTTATACATATTTGGGGGTCTCAATAGCAAAGTGGTTGAGTTGTTTGCCTGTCGGTACTGAAAGTTGAGTAATCATTTCTATTTTATATACATTACTAAGTTCATCTCTTTGAGCAATAATTTATATTTTATACATATTTGGGGGTCTCAATAGCAAAGTGGTTACGTTGTTTGCCTGTCGATACTGAAAGTTGAGCAATAATTTCTATTTTATACATATTTGGGGGTCTCAATAGCAAAGTGGTTACGTTGTTTGCCTGTCGATACTGAAAGTTGAGCAATAATTTCTATTTTATACATATTTGGGTGTCTCAATAGCAAAGTGGTTGAGTTGTTTGCCTGTCGGTACTGAAAGTTGAGTAATCATTTCTATTTTATATACATTTTTAAGTTCATCTCTTTGAGTAATAATTTATATTTTATATGTATTTGAGGGTCTCAATAGCAAAGTGGTTACGTTGTTTGCCTGTCGGTACTGAAAGTTGAGTAATCATTTCTATTTTATATACATTTTTAAGTTCATCTCTTTGAGCAATAATTTATATTTTATACATATTTGGGTGTCTCAATAGCAAAGTGGTTGAGTTGTTTGCCTGTCGGTACTGAAAGTTGAGTAATAATTTCTATTTTATACATATTTGGGGGTCTCAATAGCAAAGTGCTTGAGTTGTTTGCCTGTCGGTACTGAAAGTTGAGTAATCATTTCTATTTTATATACATTTTTAAGTTCATCTCTTTGAGTAATAATTTCTATTTTATACATATTTGAGGGTCTCAATAGCAAAGTGGTTGAGTTGTTTGCCTGTCGATACTGAAAGTTGTGGGTTCAAATCAGGATCTAGAAACGTGCAATTTTTTCATGAGATCCCAAGGATTGTTGCTGAAGCTACAGAGTTTGTGCTTTGTGCAATGTTTCCTGCAAATGGCATGCCATCTCTGCCGACAGGGATGGAGCTATATGGAGAAACCAAGTGCAATGAAGTCAATCCTTCACCTTTGAACGCTTTTGGACTCATTCCTAAGTCTATGTCCTTGTGCAAAAAATTATATTATATACACATTTCTATGTCCATGTCTTTGCCCAATAATTTCTTCTTTACCTTCGTTCACTTGAAATATTGTCTATATATTCAACGTTGTCTCTTGTATAAATTTCACTGTTTTTTTTGTGGCTACAATAATTTCTATTTTCTACATAATTCTATAACCATGTCTTTGTGTATACACATAATCAAATATACACAAAGAAACATGATATACAACTGCTGGTAAACATACTAGATGGAATGGTAGAGGTAAAGAGAAAGATATACATCAGAGAAGATGCAGCAAGGAAACATCAGGTGGACTCACAGTAGTCTATACTACATCAGGAGGTGAATTTATAGCAGTCCATACCACATCAGGAGGTGGACCGTATCACAACTGATCAAAACGATGTTTACTAAAATAGTACAAATAAATTTGAACATGGTAGGCAGGAAACATCAACACTATAACAAGATCAAATTAGGCATGTATCAATAGGATCTGAAATAAAAATCATACAGCATGGGATATGTAGAAATATTAGATTTCACTTAACATTTTGTCACTGTGTGGTATCAGGGCCCACACGGAAAGCAAAGAATAGTACCACTGTAACCTACAAGGCATGCCGTAAGAGGCGACTGATATAGGACCAAGGAAAGCTACCCTATTCAATAAAAAGCATCGCAGAAATCGGATGTGTTGGTCTACTTTTAGACACATAACTGTCACAATGTACAATCACTCTTAGGCTCAGATCACCTACAAATCTCACAGATTGTTTAACAAGTGGCCGATATGGAGAGTTCGAAGAAGAAGACAACATTTGTGTGAACTAGTCTTCATTTCACTGTGGAAGAAATCTGCCTATTACAAATAGATATTTTTCCACTTATTTCACTAGCACTTACTTTGTTGAGGAAGCCTAACTGGATCAGTATCGGATATGATTGCTTGATGCAAGCGACCTCTGAACTTGTACCTGATAAACAGCCTCTTCTCCTCACTGATAAATGGATCATAAAATCCAGGTAGACCACTCTGAAAGCAAATTAATTAGTTAACAAATCATTAATTGCCTGTTATGACAGCAAAGGCACTGTTTTATAGCTGTGTACCATTAAACAATAGCAAATTCTGGAAAAATAAAAGTCAGTTTGGAATATCTTCATTGCACTCCGGACACATCCAAAGGTGCTCTGATCTTCTTCCCAATATCTCCAACAGCATCCAGCGACTGAGGTACCAGTTTCATTTTGATTGATGAGCTTAATCATATACCTACTGTGTTGTTCTTTTCTGGTCATTACAATCTTCAATCCCAGCTCTTCAATCTAGCAGTTGATAAGGATTGGTTTAAATGAAAATCCTCATTGCAGCCACACTCTATGAGGGCGTTCAGAATGTCAGCTCTATCCATTGACCGACCCCTTGATGTGGTGGCAGAGTCAGCCAGCCTGTCTGATCTCTCTTTGCCAAGGGTTTTAAAGGGTTTTAAAGCCAAAGGATTGACTTCATTGCACCGGTTTTACCCCATATGGCTCGGTCCCTCTCCGCAGAAATGGCACGCCACCTGCCGAGAGTATTGCACAAAGCAGAACTCTGTAGCTCCGGCAACAATCCTAGGGGTCTCTGGAAAAACTGCACTCGTGAACAGAAGGCCAGGGTCAGATTCAAACCCACGACCTTCGACTCACAAGGCAAAGGGCGTAACCACTTAACCACAGAGACCCCCTACTTTGCCAACAATACCCATGTGCCCCGAAACTAAGATAAGTGTAATTCTGCAAATTGTTGACACTTGTAGTGATTCAGTCCATTGTCTAAGCAAAAAGAAGGTATGTAATGCAAATAACTGTTCCTGTTTGAGAAAACAAATATACAATGCCAGAAATGTAGGATAAAAACTGCACCAGAATACTGGTAATAGAAGGATATGATTGACAGACTGATTGAACCATCATCATTGCACTATGGTTAATTATATCTGTTTGTTTCAATCTATTTCTAATACAGGAAGATCTCAGTAGCAGTGCTCAACCTCTGTAGCACTGCCAAAATTCCTGGGTGCAATTTTGTTGATGGTCTTCTTCTTCTTCTTCTTTGCGTTTGTTCTTTACGACCAACTTTAATCACTCTTGTGATATGTTTGATCTTTGCCAAGAACGTGTATACGTTGCACATTGGTTTGGTAGGCCCTAAACGCATAGACTTCTACACGTTTAGGACATGTGCATTCGATTTCAGCCAAACCTCCTTAGTCGCCTCTTACAACATGCGTGGCAGGTAACAGTGGTTCTATTCTTCACACCATAAATTTGGGCCCAGGTAACCACTCGGACGTTGTTGATGGTGAAAATGGTGTTCCAATTTATTTTCTTCCACTTGCAGTAACAATTTTTTTGCCTGGACAGTGACTTTTCAGTATATTCTTGTAGGTTTTCAACCACAAAGGACTCTTTTATATGCCCATCGTGAACACCGGATACACGAATTATAGTCTACCTTCAATAGGACTAGGAACTTGGATATCATCCACAGTGAGATCAGGGATCAATGGAAAAAACAGCCGAGCTCTTCACACAGAACCTAACCGGATCACATGGAGATCTAAAACCTCTGCTCTATGTGCCGCCTTTGGCACGAAAGGAACAAACTAACTAACTAACTTCACACAGAAAGCAAACTGTAATTTGAGAGTGAGATGGGTATGTTATTGGTTACTGAACTTACACCACAGCACTACAGGTAGATCTATATGTGCAGTCTCCCCCAACAGATATCTAAGGGTATGCATACTGATGGTTCCCATGGTTTGCTAGTTAAACACATTTCTCTCTGCACCTCAAGCATCCAGCTCTACTCGTACAACGTGTAATTCCAAACTCATTAAATCAACATCAACTTTAGTTTCCTCATCCAACAGTAGATTGTTAAGAGACTAAAGAACATCACTTTTATCCAGCTAAAGCTCCCCAGAAATCGGTGCAAGCCAGTCCGCTCTCTTGTTGCCATGAACACTTGCCCAGGATACTAGATCCAAGGTGAGTCTCTGGAGGTTGGAAACCTCTATAAATGGCATGCACTCATACCACAACCTGTCATTCTGGAATTTCCAAATCATTGGCTGAGAGTCAGAAACAACAACGGCCTAGCCTAGTAAACGGAGTGAGATGGATATATATATCAGAGTACACAGTCACAATTAAATGTACTCATATATCAATGAATGCCATGATGATTAATAAAAAAAAACCACACAAACCTTGGATGTTGTTTCAGGAATAATCAGTTTGGAATCTTTCACTAACGCTTGTAATGGAATGACCACATCAATGCAGGAGTTCTCAGTCATTTCTCTGTTAAAGAGAAATATCAAACAAAATCATCTCATTAACTACAATTTATAACTACCATCAATCAATCAATCAATCAATCAATCAATAATCATCATAATTCATTAACTCTTTCCATGCTGAGTTATTTCCTCAATTTTTAAACAGTTAATTCAAGGGAGGTAAAAAATAAAACAAAAACGATCCAACTACTCAATAAATAAACATATATATATTATTGTATACTAAATTGAAGAAAACTGGGCAACTTAATAGAATAACAAGGTTGAAAAGTAGTAGAAGTAAAATAGTAGAAGTAAAACTAGAAAGACTATTATAAGGATAAGGGAAACAACTCTATGGCGCAGTGTGCGGCGAAAGCGTGGAAAGAGTTAACAACGGTGATAATTGGGACATCGCTACTGCAATACATTTGAATATCGGTCCCTGCTATGGGCTGTTGTATGAAGGTCTATATATTAAAAAAATGATTGCCGTTACTGTCTGTAATATCACTTTTATGCGGGTAAGAGGGGAGAAGGAGAGAGAGAGGGAGAGAGACCATGTGCCTGTAGAATTAAATGGCCGAATGGCTAGTGCAGTCGTGGAAACTGTTCAATCTGTATATATGCAAATGGTGGTTCGACTATTCCAGGATATTCTCCTCCTATAATTTATTTTGTCAAACTTGTATCCACCGTCTCCAATCACATAACCTGGAAACTTGTCTCAGATATGGCATATGTTTTAAATATGTAAAACTAGAATGACCTTCTCTTATAGACACAAGATTGCTGATGACTAGGAAATGTGTGTGTAGAATGCAAACAGTCACTTCAGCAAAGATATTGTTCTCTCTCGCGCGATCACCTCCAGAACAATGTACCAGATTTCCCATAAATTCTATTCATGTGGAAATCTGATTCATGCAGTCTTAGCTTTGGTGTGTTTTATGTCACATCTTCAGCACCATTTGGAGCTCTGGTGCTTATCCTTCGGCGATGTGTCCGGTTTCAGCCAGCGTTTACTCGTTCGCTCTCCGTTCTGTAGCTATCTAGTGTTGTTTACGGTGTGGGGTGGCTAGCCCCACACGCCATCTCCTTAATCGCCTCTTACAGCATGCGTGGCAGGTAACAGTGGTTCTATTCTTTACACCCCAATTTGAGCCCCAGTAACCACTCGGGCGAGATATCATTCTAAGGGACAGCAGATAGAGGTGGGGAGGGAGACACAAAAGAATCGGAGAGAAGGATGGCAGAAAGAAAATTTAAAGACTCGATTAACATTGGATACCATGGGAAAAAAAGGCAGCACTTTTAAAAAGGACCTCTGTTATCTAAGAGGTCCACATTTTGCTTTGTATCCACTGTACAGGAGTAAAATTGCTCTTTGAGGGGCACTATCTGTTGGTAATTTACTTATGCGACCGAACCATTTAATTTGTAGTTTCCTGATGAAGTTCAGTACTGATGTTGTACCTACTTTATTCTTGATGTCTTCATTTCTAAACGGGTCTCTTCTTGATACTCCCAGCATTCTGTGTAGACACTTCATCTCTGTTGTGAATAGTTTTCTGCTATTGTTTGATGTCATCATCCAAGTTTGGTACTGATAGTATAATGTTGGGAGAAAGATTGTTAAAGGGTTAAATACCTATAAAGTTATCAATATTTCTATTTGGAAATCTGTCCCTTCATATAGAGATACAGTATCTGGACATCTATTCAGCCATTCTTAGCTATTATCCATAAACTGTTGATCTAGTTTATGATCAACAGCATTTTCATACATACTTTGTGTTACCAGAGCCAAACATGGACAACGAGCAAAGAGCAGTGAAACAATAATTACATGGGAAATGCAGTGCCTGCGAAAAGTTACCAAAAACACCAGAAAGGACAGAGTCACCAAAATCAGCATAAGAAAGAAAGTCGGCACAGAACCTTGCTTGAATTACATTGAGAAACAAAGAATGAAGTGGTTTGGCCACTTAATAAGAATGCATCCAAACTCCACAGTATACAAAGTCTTCTACAATAGAACATCAGGAAAGAAGATGAGAGGAAGACCATGAAAAGATATTTAGATGGCATAGCAGAATACTGTCAAAGAGCAAAAATAACAACCACCCAAGTCACCAGAATAGCACAAGACAAAAACAGAAAACCATAACTGGTCAACAACCCGGTAACAGTGGGACGACAAAAGAAAAGAAGTTGATCCAGTTTACTAACTGGGCAATAGAAAGACTTGTTAACTTACCCATCGCCTGTAGGCTGCTGCAACTTTCCATATAAAGCCTTTATAATAAGCAGTCCTGATTTCCTCTCTTCTAGATCAACAGATCTCTCATAAGTTTCTTTCATTAACTCCACCTGAAAAACAGATAAAGTGTTACCTCTCCATTATTCCATCTAGCCACCTTAACATTTCCAATTTAATTAAACAGGATGTAAAGTCTCCTTTTCTTTTTCTTCTTATGCTCCATATCGACCACTTGTTAACCACTCTGTGTGATTTGTATCTGATCTGAGGCTAAGAGCGATTGTACATTGTGCCAGTTATGCATCTACAAGTAGGCCAGCACATCCGATTTCTGTGATGCTTTTTATTTACTAGGTAGCGTCCTAGGTCCTACATCAGTCGCCTTTACGACATGCCTTGTAGGTCACAGTGGTACTATTCTTTGCTTCCATTGCGGGCCCGCACCACATGGACAAAAGGAAGTACAGTCTAAGTAAGAATGTTTTTTTTTAAAAAGCACAGGTTTAATCATTGAGTATCAAAGAAATATATGGGCCTAACACTGTGTTCCACAACATACCCTATAGTATGAAAGTGTACTTCTCTTTACTTAAACTTATAAACTGCGAAACACGTAAAAACAAAGTTCTGTAGTTTTACAAAGTACAAAAACAATGACAATACACAGCGACGTTTTGACCAAAGGCCTTATCAAGCAAGATGCACCAGAAGGAGAAATTCATCTTATATGCAGAATAACATATACAATTAGGCAATAAATCCCTAAAACGTAACTCATACAGCTGAAAGTTTGTAAAATATTAAGACATACATTTGTAACAAACACTTGTTTTTTTTTCAGATCCAGAAGCACTTGAGCTTTTCAGCTATTTGGCTCGGTGCCATGGACATCGTAATCTTCGGTTCGGTGCCACGAACACCGTAAATCTGGGGAATCTGTGCTTTTCTGCCATCCAGCGAATTGAACCCACACTGAGGATAGTCACCGTGTCAGCTAACACGCTGAGGCAGCGGCACAAACACTTGTTAGAATGGTAGCAGGGAGTAATGGTTGTTGAGGAGGTCTCATTAGAATATGAGAATCAAATTCTAAGACAGGCGCCTTTCCCAATGCAACAAACAGACAGGCATCATGACTCATTGTGTTTGATATGATTCTGCTTGTTTTGATTCTTGAGTACTTACAGCTTTCTTGCCTCGCCTTTTTGGGCCATCTTCTCCATATTCTTCTTTTGTTTCTCCAGCTCCTGATGGAATGACATGTATAGTACTTTGTTACAAACACTTCAATTGATTAGCTACTAAATTTAAATACAGGTTGTTGCTGAAATAATTGAAATTTTTCCCATTGCAGGATATATACAAATTCAGCTGCAGTTTTCTTAATTAATAACTGATTTTTATGAGTAACTAGCAGTTTACGTTCTTAGGAATTTACTTTAAATCATTTGTAAAGTCCCTTAAAGAAACATGCCATGTTGCTTCAAAATCGGTTTCTTCCCCATTAAAAACAATACGTTTTCTTTCCATGCATCGGCCAGTAATACCTGATAAAACATGTAATTCAACCGATTCTTATATATATATATAGTTTAGCAGAGTGATTACCGGGCTAAATTTGGGTGTAAGAATAGAACCACTGTTACCTGCCACGCATGTCGTAAGAGGTGACTAAGGAGTTTTGGCTGAAATCGGATGCAGTGTCTACGATAGAAGTCTTATGCGTTAGGAGCTACAAACCAATGTGCAACGTATACATGTTCTTGGCAAGATCAAACATATCACAAAGAGTGATTAAATGTCTTAAGAAAGATCGACGAAGAAGAAGAAGATATAGATTTACCATTTTGTAGCAAATGAATTTTCTTTAACATAGATCTAAAACAAATAAATAGTGCGCTTCAGTGGATTATAGTGACAATCAGTTAATGCTAAATACTACATGAACATACAGTAATATATTACATTAACCGCAGGTTTAAACTTGACATCTTTCATTCATCTATTCTGCTAGTCTTCTTCTTCTTTATGTTTGTTCTTTATGACCAATTTTAATCTCTCTTTGTGATATGTTTCATCTTCATGACATGTATATGTTGACATTGTTTTAGGCCCTAAACGCATAGACTTCTACGTTTAGACATGCATCGATTTAGCAAAACTCTTGTTCTATTATGACATCGTAACAGTGGTTTATTTAGCACCAAATGGGTCAGAACCTGGAACCATCAATATGAAATAAGAACATTACTTCGTGATTTTTGCGCTTAAGTATAGGATCGATGATCAATTTCTTGATGACAAAGTAGGCGGCAAATGGTATTACAGACCCATACAATATAGCACTAGGGTTCAATCCCTCAGATAAGTAGATTGGAAAAAAGAAAGTTTGTTGACCACGTAACAGCCTGTAGATGTACAAACTGAGTGTTAATACATAACTTAAGAATGGAAATCTAATTTCATATATTCTATATTTCAGAATGTAAAGCATTAAATTTGTAAAAATGTTTTAAATTAGAAAAATTATCACCAGTTAAAGTTGAACATACTGAGATTTCTCAGAATCTTGTACAACAACAGTTAGAAAATTAAATATATTCAAATTTCTAAAATTTGTACATCAACTGTTCATCATCATCAAATAGCTTGTCCTGAGCAGAACTTTGCAACCCAACAGCCTTCAGGATTTCTCTCTCATAAGACAGATGTCCTGCCTCTGCAGTCATGTTCAAACCATCAGTTACATCCTGAGTCCATCCTCTCCATGGTCTTCCTCTACTCCTCTTTGCTGTGATGCCTCCTTCCATGATGGTCTTTTCCAGCCCTTTGTATTTCTTTATATGAACAAAATACTTAAATTTTCGCATTCTTATTTGTAGCATCAGCCAGTACAGTACTGTTAGCAAGTTAATATAATCAGGTTTCCTAAATTCCTGTACATCAGCTGTGTAACTAGTTTATGTGTACAGGAAAACTAGCATAACAAATATCTGCATGTCCAGGACAACTAAAGTAACACAAGTTTATATTACACATCAAGATGCGTATCTCTTTACAGGACGTTGCTGTCTTTGCAGCGCATCTAAATTCACTGTCTCTAGCCAGTTCAACACTTCATCGATGGTCATATTCATGGTTTCTTTAATATCTTGTGGCCATCTTCTTCTTGGTCTGCCTCTGCCTCCTGGAACCCTGCCCTCTAATATTGTTCTTTCCAGGCCATCGTGATGCTAATGTGACCAAAGTATCTAATTTATCTGTATAGTATGTTGTTTATCAGTCAATTCTCTTTAACATTTAGTTCTTTCAGGACATCAGTGTTCTTTCTTTTTCTGTCCATGGTATTCATAGGATCTTTCTGTAGCATTTAGTTTCAAGAACTGGATTTTCGTTTTGTGTAATGGTCGATGTATTTACAGTATATTTACAGTGCAATTAAATAAAACAGTAGCCTGTGTGCAATGAGAAATCAAAATACTATTTTTAAAATACTGTTATTTAAATACTGTTACTGGTATTTAGAAAAAAAAAACTAACAGTGGACAAATAAAAAAGATACTCCTCACTGGTTCTTTAGTCCATGGTCTGTTAGCCTGTCAAACATAGCTGACACTTAAAGACATTCGGCACACCTGGTCAAGACTTACTTGATTTTGAGATGAACACCCTGAGGAACTCCTACAAGCAAAGTGCCTCCGATATGACTAAAATCTGTAATCTTCTTCTCCACAGAGCACTCCACCATTCCACCCAGTGTGCCAATTCTACAAGAATATAGTCAAACAGGTAACAAAATTTGATTTTGAAAATAATTTATTAACAAGAACAAGTAAATTATTATAATGGAGAACAAGAACAATATTCAATAATTATACTGAAGAAATATTATTAAGAACATCACATTAGTCCCCATAGTGCCCAAGGGCCACATCAGTTCCCACTGTGTCCAAGGGCCATTCATCAATCCCCATTGTGCCCAAGGGCACACAAGGTTAACACACAAAAATGTCCACTCAATCCGATCATGAACCTTGCTCTGCTATGACTTGCAGATCTTCATGAGCAGTTTGGATTATTTGTCCGTTTCTGTTATTTTTTTACAGTGCGGTGTCCCTGCCCCGCTACCATTTCTCCTTTTTAGGCATCTTTGATGACATGTGAGAAGAAACATGTTTCTATTCTTCAATACTTTGGAAACCACTTGTGGGGGATATTAAGACCAAAAGTCGATAACTGTATAGAAGAAATATTAACAAACCAAAAATTTGATAACTGTTGGCTCGATCAACTGCCAAACACTATGTGAAGCTCTGTCTACAGCTAGTTAAATTTGATGAATTTGTGAGATTTATAATTTGAGCATAAAAGATCAGAGAAAAAAAAAAGAACAAAAGTTAAAGTTCAGGAACTTGGTGTAGTTTAATTATTTACCTGAAAGCTCCTCGCAGCTTTGTGTCTGCCTCAACAAAACTTCTGGTGTATGATAACGCAAAAAAACTTGATCGGATACCAAGCTGCAGAGAAACAAAAATTAATTAATCGAACAGATTAGTCAGGGTCATCTGAGGCATTCAATAAACACCAGTCAATAATTGTATTTTGTTGAACATCTACCAACCAACCAACCAACCAACCAACAAATTAACTAACTAACCATTTGTCTAACTAAACTAACTACCTAATTAACTACTTATTTAACCAACGAGAAGCAAAGAATCAAGTGGTTCGGCCATCTAATGAGAATGAACCAATTTACTACTATCACATGCCTATAATAAGAGACACTCAGGGTGCAGAGCACGAGGCAGGCCAAGAACACGATGGATAGATAAATTTCAGAGTCCCTGAAAGCATGGACTGACAACGTCAAGCGCAACACACCTGGCACAAGATAGAAAACTAACTATCCCCACGCGCTTCACGCAAATGTGGTTAAGATAAGTAATAATCTATATAATTAACTAAGTAACTAACCAATTAACTAATTCTTACAACCAACTCTTACTAGCTAGCTGTCTAACTAGTTCATGTAACTACTCAATCAACTATCGAACCAGCCAAACAAAACCAGTCTATCACCAACATAATTAACTAGCCAACTATCTAACTAATCAACTAAAAATCTAACTAGCCAATTAACTAAATCTTCTTCTAAAGAAAACTAACAAACTATGTGGCTAATATTTACTAAAAATCTAACTAGCCAATTAACTAAATCTTCTTCTAAAGAAAACTAACAAACTATGTGGCTAATACTTACTAAAAATCTAACTAGCCAATTAACTAAATCTTCTTCTAAAGAAAACTAACAAACTATGTGGCTAATATTTACTAAAAATCTAACTAGCCAATTAACTAAATCTTCTTCTAAAGAAAACTAACAAACTATGTGGCTAATACTTACTAAAAATCTCTTATTCTTTGCATACTTCATATTGAACACTTGTTAATCACTCTTTGTAATTTCTATGTGATCCAAGCCTAAGCGCGATTGTACGTTGTGCCAGTTATGACCTTACAATACATCCAATTTTTGCAACACTTTTTATTTACTAGGGTAGCTTCAAGGCATCTACCTTAGTCGTCTCTTATGGCATGCTTTATAGGTTGTTGTTACTATTCTTTGCTCCCTTTGAAGACCCCTCCCTTTGAAGGCCCCGCCAACACACAGGCAACTAACATTTCCAACTATCTAATTAACTAGCTAACTAACTAAAAATTTAATTAACCAATTAAGCCGGATTGGGTCGGACATTGACATTTGCAGATGATACCTTAATATATAGGACTGGGTCAGATAGATGACAGATGGTTGATGACATTCAGAAAACATTGCATACCATCCCGGGTTGGTGTAGAGAGTCTCGCTCTCAGGTCAATCCTGAAAAAGTGTGTATGTTGTGGTGCTCATTGAATAATCATATAGTCAAGGCTGATCCTCCCGAGTAATCTTTGATGAACATACCATCGAGTGCAGAGACAGGCAGCGCTATCTTGGAATAACCTTTGATCGTAGTTTATCTTTCAAACACCATATTGAACAGACGATACAACGGTGCAAGCGTGGTATTGCGGCTCTCAAAGTTATGGTGGCCGCACACCTTGAGCAGAGACTACTTGCCCTATTGTTCGATCGACTGATTCTGTCAGTGGTAGATTACGGACTCAGAATTCTTACGATATCAAGATCACAATGTGAACGACTCAAACAGGTTCAGAATGAAGGTATGCGTATAGTTCTGGGCTGCACTAGAGATACCCCATTGTGAAGATGAGATATATGCTTGGCCTTCTGTCACTACGCCCCCGTCATGCAATCGCCCAAACCAAGGCATATATGCGGTTACTGCGGATAAGAGACATCTACTACACAAGAACACTAATGATGTTAAGGGCACAAGAATCAAGCGTGGCATGTCGTGGATTGCCCAGGCTGAGAGAACAATTGGCCAGGTGACTACGGTTGTGACCCTACCAAAAGGGGAAGAATGGATCCCAACAGATGGTAGCATGACCAACTATCTCAACGTTATCATTACTCTTGGAAGAGAATGTAGAGATTTGGGCAAAATGAAGGCTGATCTCGCAGCTGATAGAAGATAATGTAAGGGATAATGATGTTGTTGTATATACGGATGGGTCGGTTCAACGTGGTGAGAAATCCGGCTGAGGTTTCTTGGCTAATGCGCATGGTAGGGTTGTTGCAGAGCGAAGTGGAGCATACAGGACAACTACTTCTAGTATGAGGATGGAGGTTGAGGCTATTACTGCCCTCCATTGGATCTCTGGGACTTCATTTACTGGGGCAATTGTTGTGTCTGACTCTCAATCGATGCTTCACAAAATCCAGAAGGGCAGGTTTCGGATGAGTGGATGTCGTCTATAGAAGTTTCTAACCTCCAGCGGCTTACGTGGATATACTGTCCTGGGCATGCGGTGTTTACGGTAATGAGAGAGCGGACAGGCTTGCATCAACAGCCTGTTGGGGAGTTGAAGATGGATAAGGGGGATATTCTTCAGTCTCTTCCTGACTGTCTGTTGGATGAGGACACTAAAATCGATGTTGAATCGATCAAGCGATTTAGGCAATTTGGAGTTACCCGTTGTTCAAGTCGAACTGGATGCCTGAGAGGCAGAGTGAGAGGTGTGTTTAATCAGAGAGCACAGGAACCATCAGTATGCATACTCTTCGATATCTGTTGGGGAGACTGAGCACCTATGGGTCTGCCCGGAGTGCAATAACGTCAGTTTAATAATCAATAAACTTATTCTTTTTAACTAACTCTTCTAACTTGCTAACTAGTTGACTACTAATTAACTAAATTTTTTAAAATAACTCTTTCTAACTAGCTAACAAACAAACTAATTAATGAACTATGCAATCAGCTATCGAACGAAGCAAAAAAACCGAACTAACCAATCAATCACCTACATAATTAACTAACTAGCTGACTAACTAACTAACTAACTAGTTAGCTAACAAACTAACTATTCAATCAACTATTGAACCAAGCATACAAAACTAACTCTCAGTCACATTAACCTGTACACTTGAAGAAATATGATTCTGTTCATTTGTGTATACAAGATTTGTTATCAATGCAGATGGACGACTCAGATTGTACGTTAAACGACCTTGAAGGCATCTGTCAAACTGGTATGCCAACACTGGTTCAAAAACAAACAAAACACATTTAGAAAATAATCAGTCATTTTATTCTGCTTGTCATGTAAGAAACACAAACATCATTATCATCAAGTAGCTTGTCCCTTCAGGAACGTGGCTCCCATGACAGCAGCTTTGAATAACTTTCTATTCTGTGCAAGATGTCCGGCGTCAGCAGCAGTCATTCTCAGATTGTCAATGACATCCTGCACCCATCGTCTGCTAGGTCCTCCTCTCATTCTTCTTCCAGGCACCATTCCCTCCAGAATTATCTTCTCTAGGCACACATGTCGTTTGATGTGACTGAAATATTTAATTTTCCTTGGTTCTTATGTTCTAATAATCAACTCTCGTTAATATCAAGCTGTGACACAAACATACGGGTAAAAATCAAATTCATACTGGTCTGTTTAAGTATCTAAAACAAAATTTGTGAGAGAATTCTTTGTCAGTCTACGACAATTTATTTAGAAGGGTTTTTCCCCTTAAGACTAGATTCCCATTTCTTTAATGACAAGGATGGGGGTATATTGGGGTACCCTACAGTCATAAGCAGGAGTCTACTTTTAGTTTGCATTGTCAGCAAGATGAAAGTAACTGAGCACCTATAGGGGTGCCAATGTGCGATGTCAATGATTCTAACCAGTTTATCAGCTAATGATTCTAATCACTTTATCAGCTCATGATTCTAACCACTTTATCAGCTCATGATTCTAACCACTTTATCAGCTCATGATTCTAACCACTTTATCAGCTCATGATTCTAACCACTTTATCAGCTCATGATTCTAACCACTTTATCGGTTCAAACATAAAATTCTTATATATCGACTGCAAACAAAAGGGTGGCGCCTGTGGCTTAGGGGATATTGACTCGGTCTATTAACCCCGTTCTTAGTTCGAATCACGCTGCGGACAGTTTGGTTGCAAATTGTTTCGCTGGGATTTTTACAAAAGGACGATGGCACCATCCGTTCAGAAAGCAATGGCAAACTACTGAACGTAATAATGCCTAGAAAAATCACAAACAGCGTTAAAAGCTGGGGTTGATTCGCAAAGTCCGGTAAAGGATATGCAATTAACTTAACTTTTAAACAAAAGATGATTCATTATTCAGACTTACTTAAGGTTGCTGAAGGTCGATATCCAAATTGTGTAACCTCTCCTCTCAAGCCACATCTTAAGTAACTGTAAAGAAATAGTTCTCATGTCATATAAGAGAGAAATTATGATTTGTAATGATTCGTGTCATGATTTAAAAAAATATAAACATCTATCATGATTATTCTTAATTTGTCACTCAAATGAATTAGAGCGAGGGACCCCAGGGTTTGATCCAAGGTATGGTCAAGGAGTTTTTTTTCCTGTCAGGGCATAAAGCAAAAAATCCTAACCTGAACAGTTTTGCGGTGACTGGACTAGCCATGCGACCATTAAATTCCCCAGTCATGTCCCCTGTCCTACACCGGCCCCTAAAAAGCGGTATCACATAGACAATAAAGATAGTTTTTATTTCTTCCCCCATTCAAATTAGGGAACAAGTGTCACCTGGAGTATCCTCTTTTGTCAGCATTAAAGTGACTTCCAGAATATGGATTTCATCATTTCTCCCATTGTAAAGGACAATGGTTTCCCTACAAATTTGCTAATGCACAATAAGTTTTGTGAAAATACATTCATTTATTTTGAAAATGATATATAAGTTATATTTTAGGTATATTTATATCTAATTTTTTACTTGACCTAATCGCCAGAGTGGTTACTGGGGCCCAAATTTGGGGTGTAAAGAATAGAACCACTGTTACCTGCCCTGCATATCGTAAGAGGTGACTAAGGAAGTTTGGCTGAAATCGGATACATGTGTCCTAAACATGTAGAAGTCTATGCATTTAGGGGCCTACCCACCCAATTGGTTACCGTGGCCCAAATTTGAGGTGTAAAGAATAGAAACACTGTTACCTGCCCCGCATGTCGTAAGAGGTGACTAAGGAGGTTTGGTTGAAATCGGATGCACATGTCCTAAACGTGTAGAAGTCTATGCGTTTAGGGGCCTACCAAACCAATGTGAATATCGCGTTCTTGGCAAAGATCAAACATATCACAAAGAGTGATTAAAATTGGTCGCAAAGAACAAACGCAAAGAAGACGAAGAGGGGCCTACCAAACCAATGTGCAACGTATACACGTTCTTGGCAAAGATCAAACATTTCACAAAGAGTGATTAAAATTGGTCGTAAGAACGAACGCAAAGAAGAAGAAGACTTGACCTAATTTATATGTACCATATATTTGCTACAAAACATTACTCAAGCTAGATTCATACCAAGCAACTTAGCAGTGAATCAGTTTCTTCTTCTTCTTTACAATCGGTTTCTCATGCTCGTCTAAACCATGAGATAGGTTGCCTCTATGAAACTGTATGAGAGCCGCTGTAGCGTAGTTGTTAGTGAACTCGCTCGCAAGGCTGGTGGTCTGGGTTCAGCTCCCGCAATGTGCGTGGAATTTTCCCGACCGCGACGGCTCTCAGGTCGACCCAGCCTCAACTGGGTACCAGACATGCTCTGGGAAAGTAAAGGCGGCGTGATGCTGACCACATCACCCATCGTGTGCCGACGGTCAATGAAAAATACAGGCCTAACACTGTATTGACCTATATACCACGCAAGAGGTATGAAAGGGTTCCTTTATGAAACTGTATGTCAGTTGGAGTTCCTCATGAGTTGCCCATAGCTTGCTTTGTAAAACTGAATTTTGGGGTATGTCAATTATTTCCCTTCAACATCAGATGAGTAGTTGATATATTATATTTGATTCACTCATTATCTACTTGCTGTACAGGTGCAAGTATCCATCTTTCTACTTATATTTAATCATTAGCTCTTCAAGTCATTTGTTTCTGGTTCAATAACATTTTAGTTTGGACTATTTTCATTACAATCAGGACATCTCCATAGGCACTCTGCTCTCCTCTATCTCCAACAGTGCCAAATGACTAACTGTACCAGTTGATTGATGAGCTACTCCATACGCCATGAACTGAGTGGTTGTGAATGACTACAAAAGACTTGAAGAATATAGTTTCTAACAGAACCACATACCATCTTTGTGTCAGCTGTCTGAAGCCTGTGATCCCAAAGGCTGCTGCTGAGCCCATGTGAACATCAACCTGGTGTAAAAGTATGGGAATATCAGAATGTTAACATGCTATATATATATTATTCTAAAAAAATATGGCCCCATTTGTTTTGGGATTCTCAGAAAGCGTGTTGAAAAAACTTATATAAATATAATTCAGCTTGCAATAACCGAGAGATCACCCAGGTTAACAAAAAGATGATGCCTACTACCAAATCAATAGAGCCTACTACCAAATCAATACGGAAGAACAGGTTGTCATTTTCTGGTTATGAACTGGGAACAATAGTCTGAGGTACCATCTATTTAACAAGTACAATATAAGCAATCCAGCTATATGCACATGTGGCACCAACAAGCTGACATAGACACATATTTCGCAACAGTGTCCAATATACAATGAACAGAGGAAACACACATGGCAAACCCCCCATGTCAGTTCAAGATAATCTATTTGGAGATGTACACAGATTCTGGTTGACCTCTTAACTACTTCAGAAGTATACAAGTTGATGTCAGAAAATGGAAGATAAAAAGGTATAAAGCCAAGGACTGACTTTATTTAGACTTTATGGCTCGGTCCCTTTCTACAGAAATGGTGCGCCATCTGCCGAGAGTATTACACAAAGCACGAACTCTGTAGCTCCGACAACAATCTTAGGGGTCTCTGGAAAAGATGCATCCGTGAAAAGAACAGCACGGTCCGGATTCGAACCAACGACCTTTGAAACACACAAGAAAAAGGCTTTAACACATAGCCCCCCGTTTAAATTCGTGGAATGAAAGGAAGCGATGCCATAATCTAACCCCCATGGAAGAAGAAGCATGCAATACAAGATGTCCAAATCTTAATACAAAAAATATTTATCTGTCACACAAATATGTCAAATTAGACCATACATTTTGCTACTCTACTTGGACTCTGTGTAGAAGATTGTCATACAGATACAACTGTTACAGACTTATTCTTAAATGCCTTATAAAATATCCTATATAACCTTCTTCAACAGTGAACAACATTACCTCTGCCCATCCTTTATTGGATACAAGCCGCCTCCACATAATACTGAACATGCCTTGACCAATGCCATTACGAGTGTCCAAGTTGCCCCCTACAACAACAGTGTCTTTGAGAGTGAGTGGGCACTCCACAGACTGGGCAATGCTCATAGAACTGATTTCCAGAGATCTGCTGGGCCTAATAACATAAAAATAATATTGTCAATTATCAGAGGACTATCATCATAGCACTACGGACATGTCTATAGGTGCTCCGATCTCCGCATCAATAAATTCAGCAGTGTATACAAATAATATTGGCTGCTAGTTAGTTCTATCGCCATATATGCTGAAGACATCATGAGGAATGTTACAAAAATTGTGGAAAAAGAACAATAATATCCTTTTAGAAATGGAGGAAAAGAAATACCTGAACTAAGATATGATGATGATACAGTGTTACTGTCAACATTGCAAAAAAAATGATTAAGAAATTAATAATGAAAGTGCAAGAGAAAAGTGAAAGACAAAATCTATATCTCAATGTGGCAAAAACAAAAATAATGGCAACGGATAAAACAAGCAAGACAAAAGATATTTTATCAATGGAGAGAAAATAGAAAATGGGGTGGCAAAGTTCTGCTCACGACAAGCTATTTGATGATGATGAGTTAGTTGGCATCTGTCTGTCTGTGCAGATGGTATTGTGTAGTTGTGCTCTAAAGAGGTACACATTACAATCCACGACACATAACATTAAACTGACATCATTATCATCATCTCATTTGCTATGTTCAATTTCTACACAATGAGTCCGGTTCTCTGGATGTACGTT
The DNA here is from genome assembly GCA_020796225.1 of Arion vulgaris. Taxonomy (NCBI): domain Eukaryota; kingdom Metazoa; phylum Mollusca; class Gastropoda; order Stylommatophora; family Arionidae; genus Arion; species Arion vulgaris. The sequence continues at coordinate 58,949,622 of CM036758.1, read as the reverse complement.
GTTGTGTTTGTTAGTTCATCAAGGCTTCCAAAAAGCGTTGTGTTGATGCATGTCTCTGTTGGCCAGTGTTCTTTCCGCAAGTTGATTCATCAGGTGACAATCCTGCAGGATGTGTTCGGCTGTCTGTCCCCATGCACATGTGGATTAACTCTTAGTGGACCAGGGCAAAAGTCACGTTATTACAAGCGCTTTCACGTTTTGATAACCAAACGCCACTTAGCGTGGCGGAATGTAAAACGCTGCCCACTTCAAACGCCACTTAGCGTGGCGCTTGGTCCACTAAGAGTTAAACTGACATAAAACTGGAAACATATCTCTAGACATATCTATTCACTTATACCGGTTCTAGATCAAGATATATTTTCATCCTTGTGATCGCTGATCAACAGCAACTGATTAAACACTGTCAATTAAGAAATATTTACTATCACTAAATCAATATGTACTTTTTCCTGATGCTAGTTGTAGAGAAAGCTGGGGAAAAATGTGAACATGGTTTGTTCAGATTATAGATTGCGCTATAATGACACATTTGTTTGCTTACAATTGTTTAGTTCACTCTGATAAAAACATAGGTCCCATGTTCTAGTTAAGCACGTAAAAGAACCCTTGGCAGTTCAAAATTTGAGAAGAGTAGGCTGAAAAGCTGCTGTCCGAGCAAAATTCATTTGAAAAGATTTTTAAATAAATAAAATTCCTCCAAAATATTTTCACCATCTTCTAAATTACACGGGTCCTCGTTGGTGCTACAGAGTTTGTGCAATGCCGTTGAGGGCTTCCTGTGTAAGACAAGAGATCGGAGCACGCATGGTTACTCACTGAAGTGCAATGATGATGGTCCTATCAATCAACCAATTCACTCTATGCTAACACATTTGTTAAGTTCATAGTTCCTGTAAGGAAAACTTTCATTTAACAAGTTGTTGATGTAGAGTGAACGAAGAAGGGTATATGCAAGTGGAAGATGTAGAGGAAATGGAAGTTCAAAAATGTATAAATAGGACAACAATGCATCTGAGGGGTGAATAAGTAATGTATTTAACCAGCAAGCCCCAATAGTAGTTCAGCAAGCACATCTTCTGACAACCACTGGGAAAGACTGAGCAATTATTGGTGTTCCAGGAAAGTTATGAGGTTGGTTCAATGACCGACAAACAGTCAATACATTCTTTCTTATTTCGTCACCTCTGTTATCTATGAGATCCACCTTTTGCGTTGACAGTCGGGACCTTATCAACCATAAACATAACTTACTGGTAGTCAATGGCTTCATCAGGAAAGTTATGAGGTTGGTTCAATGACCGACAAACAGTCAATACATTCTTTCTTATTTCGTCACCTCTGTTATCTATGAGGTCCACCTTTTGCGTTGACAGTCAGGACCTTATCAACCACAAACATAACTTACTGGTAATCAATGGCTTCATCATCTTCATAATCAACATCAAAGATTTCTGTGGCATTGACTCCAACAGAAATTGTGCCCTGTTTGTCAAGATAGGAAAGATGACAATTAATGAGAGATGACAAACATTCAGCGATTTATCACTATTATAGTTTCTTTCACTAATATTTACATTATAAATTTGGAAGCATAGCATTGTTTCACAATGGCAGAGGCAGACCAAAAAGAAGATGGCTACAAGATATTAAAGAAATCGCCCGAGTGGTTACAGGGCCCAAATTTGGGGTGTAAAGAATAGAACCACTGTTACCTGTCATGCATGTCGTAGAGGCGACCAAGAAGGTTTGGCTGAAATCGGATGCATGTGTCCTAAACGTGTAGAAGTCTATATGTTTAGGGGCCCACCAAACCAATGTGCAACGTATACACGTTCTTGGCAAAGATCAAACATATCACAAAGAGTGATTAAAATTGGTTGTAAAGAATGAACGCAAAGAAGAAGAAGATTAAAGAAATCATGATAGACCATTGAAGTGGGTGAACTGGCTAGAGACAAGAGGGAATTTCAGATGCGCTGCAAAGAGAGCAATGTGCTATAAAGGATACGCTCCGTGATGATGATCATTGTTTCCATTGTTATTATTGAGGTAATGTATAGAAGCGAACAGAGAAGAACAAGCAACTTGAATCTTTGAGAAACGTATAAAACAAATTCATAGTACTATATGCCAGATTGAGAGAGATGGGTGTCGATATTGGTACACCTCGAAAGGAACGACATACCAAATATGCAAAAAGATTAATTAATCAACATCGAACTGGCGTGTTGGGTTGATGGAAGCTGCTGGATTTGTTGAGACAGGGATTGGAGCATCTATGGATATGTTCAGAGTGCTAAGATGATAGTCTTCATATAACTGATATAGTACTATATGTAACAGTATAGGTACTAAAGTGGGATGCAAAGGGTTCAAGACAGAAAGGAAACCCTAGGGAAACAAACTATATAGGATATAGCGGTATGGAGAAATTGCTTGCAGGCTCTAATAAAAAGGGAAAACCTTACGAGAGGTTATTTTCATCAATACTTATTTTCTTCCGAAGGTTATTGCTAAAAGTGCATACAGCAGTGCACAATCTCAGTATTTCTTACAACACTTCAAATTTTGTTTATCTCAAGGAATAAGGTATCCATTCCAAGATTGATCTACCACACTCAGATATGATCATAGTACACTTGAGTTTAGATGCTAGCTATTTAGCATACTGGTTCATCAAAATCATGATTTAATTTTTAGGACCATTGGCATGTGTCTGTCGTAATCTATATGTTGTGTGCTGTTAAATTCATCGCTCCTGTTGCATCGTCTGCTTGATAAAGGCCTTTTGGTCGAAACGTTGCTGTGTATTGTTATTGTTAAACTACAGTACTTGTTTCATGTTTCTCTTTTACAGGCCAAATGTAATAATTCTGCAGCTGTCATGTTCAAATCATCAGTTACATCCTGAATCCATCTTCTGTGTGGTTATCAGTTATATGAGGACTATCATCACAGCACTCCAGACATGTCCATAGGTGCTCCGATCTCCGCCTCAGCAAATCCAGCAGCATCCAGTGGCCAAACACGCCAGTTCGATGTTGATTAATCAATCTCCTTGCATATTTAGTATGTCGTTCTTTTTGGGCTGCATCAATATTGACACCCATCTTTCTAAATCTGGTCAGCGAGTGGAATTCACAGCCCTGAAACGCCTCTGTTCGAAAAGACTCAATGCGTGAAGAATGTCATTTCGATCCATGGCAGCTCCCTCTGATATTGTAGCAAGCCAGTCAATCTATCAGCTTGTTCATTACCCCTAACTCCTGCGTGCCCAGGGACAAAATGAAGGTGATTTCTCTGATCATTGTCTGTACCAGTACCTCCACCCAGTTGCGTCTCACCATTTCTGATTCGACTTTACGAATCATGCTCATGGAGTCACTGAGTATGAAAACACAAGAGTAGTTGTGAGATGCCAACCATTTCCCGCCTCGTAACCACCCGAACCTCCATTGTCAAACTACATGTGGTTGTTGCGTATGCCTCACTGGCCTCTTTTATTATTTTTCCTCCTGAGCGTGCTGAAAAGCCCACGCACAGCGTTGTTGGCGAATGACTGAACCATTGGTGTAAATAACCACATCTGTATAACCACATCTTGTCTGTGTGGTCTTCCTTTTGTACTCTTTGCGGTATGTCTCCTTCCATAATGGTCTTCTCCTATGCTTCATGTCTCTTTATATGTCCAAAATGCTAAAATTTTCATATTTGTAGCATCAGCCAGTTTTATTTGATTTTGAGTTCTTTCAGGATAGATCTATTTAATCTCTTATCTGTCCATGATATACAGAGGACTCTTCTGTAACACTTATATTCCAAAGCACATGTTTTTCCACTGCCTTGTTAAGTGTCCATGCTTCACATCCAACTGACATCTACAAACAATTTATATATATATATATATATATATATATATATATATATATACAAAATACAATATATAAATAATAAATGAATTATTTATCCTAGCCTTTTTTATATTACATCATTATACATAATTCTCTGATTGCTATAATGCTAATAAAGCCTTGCAATATTTCTACTCATACCGTCTATCTGGGCAATCGCTCATATATACATATACTATACAAAATAAACCAAATTAAACATAACATAAAGAAAATTACCCGTGGTTAGTCCTCTGCTGGAGTCGCCTTTCTTCTCTTTCCTTTTGAATCCTTTCATACTCTGCAATGATTTCTGTGGGTGTTTTTGTACGAGCGATAATCTATTGAAAAATGTGTTTCAGATTTAGGCAACATATTATTTTAATACATAACTTTCATATGATACTGTTATGATGAGTAAATTCTTTATGTGGAGTCAATCATGGAGAATATATACATACAAGATGTGGTCTTAAAGAGGAACTTTAAGAATGCCATGGACAATTACAAAGAAACATTTTGTGGGTGCAGTGTGAGGTCACGGTTCAAAGGAAAAATGTAATGTAGATCGGTTATTGGACCGATGTTATAGCACTTGGGTCCGACTCATAAGTGCTCAGTCTCCCTGAACAGATGTTGAAGGGTATACATACTGATTGTTACTGTGGCTTAATGTAAAAAAAAACTCTCTCTCTGCCCTCTGGCTACTGTAAAACGTGTGTCCTCAAATTTCTGGACAGGTTCAATATCAATTTTATTTACCTCATCAAACAGGAGGTCGCCAAGAGATAGAAAGCTACCCCTTAAACTTCCAGACAATCGATGCAAACCTGTCCACTCTCTCATTGCCGCAAGCTCAGGAAAGTAGATTCACATGAGCCTCTGGAAACCTCTATAGACAACATCTACTCATACAGCAGCCACCATTCTTGATCTTTCGAACTATTGACTGAGAGCCAAATACAACAAAACCCAGTAAACAGAGTCCGAGGCCACTGGAAGGCAACAATAATGAACTGAACCTCTATTTTCATACTGGAAGTAGTTGTGCTGTATACCCTGCTTTGTTCTGCAATGATCCTAAAATGTGAACTAGCCAGGAAACCCCAGCCTGACTTCTCACCATGGTGCACAGACAAGACACATCGGTATAAACAACATCATCATCAATTGAATATGCTATAAGCTACTTAATTTTCGAATTCAGTCTTCATGTTGTCCCAATCACACATTCCTTTCCAAGAGTAATAACATTGCGAAAGTTAGCCAGGCTACCATTTACTGGGATCCATTCTGCCCCTTTTGGTAGAGTCGCACCTGTGGTCACCTGGCTAATTGTTCTCTCAGCTTGAGTCATCCAAGACATACAACGCTTTGAGAGGCCGAACAAGATCTGAAAGGAATGGATCACAAAACAGAAGTAGAAAATGTCATCAACACAGGAGAGACATTTCAACTGTTATTGGTTTATGCACCCAAGACAATATAGATAGTCAAGCGGGTCAAAGTATTTAGTGATTATGTAAGTCTAAATATCTGAACAAATTGATGAAGTCTTACCTCCATATCTCCAGTTTCCAAGCCCTTCTCTCCATACATGTCATATACTGTACGCTTTGTCTTGTCCCGCAACACTGAATCATTGTTTCAAATAAATGAATCAAGTAAACAATGGACAGATATCAAACTTGCACTATGTGCATTAAAGTAAACACCAATGAATAATAGTAAAACCACACACTAGACCTTAGATTCCCAAACTTTTTCGGCCCACCACCCACTTTGCACAACATAAACTTTGTAACGCCTCCTCAAGATTATAACAGTTTGCCAACACCCTTCCACATATATACATGCTCTAGTTTCTCTTGACATAGAAAATTGATATCTATTTCTGTAATACATGGTCAATTTTCAAATGATTATATGCATGAAATAGAAAATTGATGAAAAAATGGATTGTGTAAGATGCAATAGAAAATTGATGAAAAAGTGGATTGTGTAAGACGGACATAAGATGAATTAAATTGTAGAATTCAAATTTTAAATGATTATTCAATCGCAAAATGATTTATTTAAAAATATATATTATTAATTTCTTCTTTAATGAGCCACCGATCCCTAATCGCCTGAACACCCCCAAATTCTTCTGAACCACCACCCTCCCTAGAACTCTTCAGCGCCCAATGGGGCGGTACCACCCACTTTGGGAAACGCTGCACTAGACTCTTAAACTATAATATGTTAACTCCACAGGGAACATGTACGGCTACTCTAGGAAAGTGTATTTGACAGATTTTGTTGTTGTTGAGGGGTTGGTTAATGTTTTAGTCTACAAGGTGTGTTCTGAGTCTGCAACTGCATTCAGCAGGGTTGGGATCCGCTAGTCTCTCTCTTAGGAAGGATGAAAATTGAAAACTAGTAGCCTGCTGGTGACTTTCATAACACACAAGTCAATCACACTTCCCAGTGGTGTAAACCTGGAAACTTTGGCCGCAAGGTCTGACAGGGCAATGGCTCGCTAGGAGATGGACTCAGGTCATTTTTATTTTAAATTGTCAGATGGAGAGTAAACCAAAATAAAAATAATATAGGAGGCGGTCAGGCCCCTAGATTTGTGATGAGTGGATTTACCCTGATAGCCAAGAATCAGGCACCCAACTGTGGGTTCCACTGCCTTGTGGGAGCCTCAGGAGAGTCAAAGGCTATGGGAGTAAACTCGAACAGAAAATCTAGAGTGGAGCCACTAAGGCGGCAGGCATCATGTGATGCCCTACCGGCAGCAAAACTGATATCAGACATTGTGCTTGCACTCCTCTGGACTCTATCAGCGAAGCCAAGAAGAGGTAGTTGACCTGAGAACGTCAGGATAAAAATAGATTTCTAAAATGGGTTTTTGTGTGCGCTTCATAAAAATGTATTTTCACTGCCTCTGTTATTTCTGAGGTCCACCTTCTGCGTGGACCGCCTTTTGCTTTGTATCCACTGTATCAAAGTAACATGGCTTCCAGTCAAGCTGATGCAGCACGATGGAGGTGTATTTCTGCAAGAGTCGATGTTCAGTTTTCTTTGGATGCAATTTGTGTATTCTAGCCTGAATGTGATAGACTAGTGCACCGCATGACCCATCTAGGGGATTCTGAAGCCACCGTCAAAGGTCTAGCAAGCCGACAGTGAAACATATGCATAAGCTCACAGAATTATTAAGAGAGATCTTTATAACAATATAAAATCAAAGAGGAAACTATACCATCATGAGCTTTCCTTAGTTTGTTGAATACATCTTCTGCCTTCTTTTTCTTGATAGGATCAACATGTTTGTCAGGATGGTAGATTTTGCTTAGATGTCGAAAAGCATTGTTGATCTCTTCAATTGAAGCCTGGGAATGGAAGTGATACACACATTCTTCAGTTAACCAGAAGCTGACTTAAAGAGTTATATACTTTCATGATCTGGTTATTCTACTTAATATAATTTTTAAGAAAGCAGCTAAAAACTGTAACGTTGCGATTCTAATGCTATCAGGTACTGTAAAGTTGCGATTCTAATGCTATCTGGTACTATAAAGGTGCAATTCTAATGCTATCGAGTACTGTAAAGGTGCGATTCTAATGCTATCCGGTACTGTAAAGGTACGATTCTAATGCTATCCGATTAAAGTCGATTCTAATGCTATCGTACAGTAAAGTACGATTCTAATGCTATCGGTACTGTAAAGATACATTCTAATGCTAGCAGGTACTATAAAGGTGCGATTCTAATGCTATAGGGTACTGTAAAGGTGCGATTATAATGCTATCCGGTACTGTAAAGGTATGATTCTAATGCTATCGGGTACTGTAAAGATGCGATTCTACTGCTAGCAGGTACTATAAAGGTGCGATTCTAATGCTATAGGGTACTGTAAAGGTGCGATTATAATGCTATAGTGTTGCATAGGTTCTATATAGTGCTGTGTCTTCGTACCCACTCTATGTTACCAATGTCAAACATGGACAATGAATAAGAAACATACGCAGAAAATAGCAACATGAAAATGAGATGTCCCCCAAAGTCACCAACAACACAAGAATCAACAGAGTAACGAATAACAGCATCAGAGAAAAGGTTAGAACAAGACCGTGCTTGAATTATATAGCGAAACAGAGAATGAAGTGGTTTGGCCACTTAGTAAGAATGCGAACAGACCAAACTGCCTATGCAGCTTTCCACAACATAATATCAGGAAGGAAGGCTAGAGGAACACTGAGGAAAAGGTGGATAGATAACGTAGTTGATCCTGCCAGGGGACTAAGAAAACCATCACACAATTCACCAGAGAAGTGCAAGACAATATATAAAAACACGACACTGGGTTAACAACCTGGTAACAGTGTGCTAACAAAAGAAGAAAAAGAGTGCTGTAAAGGTGCGATTCTAATGCTATCGGTACGCGTAAAGGTGCGATTCTAATGCTATCAGGTACTATAAAGGTGATATTCTAATGCTGTCGGGTACTGGAAAAGTTAAACCTAATTTTTACATCACAGGGTTGGGGGGGAAATTGGGGTGGGAAAACATGAGCTAATTTTAACTAAATGTGATCAAAAATAGAATTACAGAATAAGAATCCTGAACATAACGGACTGATAACATGTATGCAAATGAATGTAATGAAATCCAAAAGAGTATCTTTTAACTTTCTATTTGCAAAAACTTTTTTGTGTAGGATTTTTAACTAGCATCAGTATGTTATTTTATTGCTTCGGTTAAGTTTGACATTGAAGTATAGTTTTGATTGTACTTATTTCTTACCTAATACTTAGTAATATATTAATCATATAATCAGTATTAAATATAATTAATATTCTTCTTCTTCGAACGCCCCATATCGACCAATTGTTAACCACTGTGATTTGCATGTAACCTTAGTCTAAGAGGGATTGTATAGTATACTATATTGTGCCAGTTATTTTAACATTTATTATGCATCTACAAGTAGGCCAACACATCCGACTTCTGCGACGCTTTTTATATACTAGGGTAGCTCCCCTAGGCCCTTACCTCAGTCGCCTCTTACGACATGCTTTGTAGGTCGCAGTTTTACCCTTCTTTGCTGCCATTGAGAGCCCCAGCAACACAATAGCGTTAATTAATATAAGTTTTATTATTATCATATGATGCAATTTTTCAGCAGATTGAAACTTCGCTTACTGTTGCGCAACAAGTTTAGTAAAGCAAAATTTGAATAATCAGACTCAATATGTAAAAAAAGCAAGCATTTTGACATATATTTAGCATATGTTTGTCTGCAGCCACCTTTCTGTCGACGTTCAGAAGTGCATAGAAGTCACTCTTCAAGAATTCATCGTCTTCATCCAAGGACGCAGCCATGTTGCCTTGGTAGAGGAAATGACGACAGAAAGGGGGTTAGTTATTTAAATTGTTCGAATTAGAAATTATTGACAAGATTATGGACACGACCGATCTCATAGAACAATTTTCAATACATTATTTGTAATTATTAAACTACATGTTTTACAATCATATACAAGATTTTGAATAAACATGCTATTTTTAATTAGACGCATCTAATAATAAGAACTCCCTTCATTGTTTCAAAAGGGCGTCTGCTTTTTTAGTATCAATGTCGTCTATAAATTGATTAGCAGTCACAGGATCAGCTGTGGTTAGAAGTTCGTTCACTGCGATATATAAGATATGGTTTAAATTAAACATCAGCGTGTTTTGTAGAAATATAATAAAATGGTCGGATTAAGATCATTTGAGGCTTGTAAAATCGGTGACATTGAAACCCTCAAAAAACTTCCGCATATTGAACCAACTCTAGTTGATAGCAATGGTGCTTGTTGTATACACTACGCTGCAAGGGGCGGCAGTTTAACTGTAGTTGAATACTTGGTTAAAACGTTAAATTTTTCCGTGTTGGCACGAACGAATACTGGTGCCACGGCACTTCATGATGCAGCAGCGAAAGGAAACACAGCTATTGTGAAATGGTTGGTAGAAAGTGGAGATTTGAATGTGAATGATCAAGATTTTGCAGGTGTCACTGCTATTCATCTAGCAGCTCGATATTGTCACTTTCTCACAGTAGAGGTATGATCATTGTACACTTTAATTATAAAATATGTCCGTATTGTGTACGAAATAATTAGAATAAGTAAATGTTATGGTATTCACATAACCTAGGACTGAGTGTTACTAGTATGTGTAGACTAGACGGTAGACACCATGACATCTTTTAACATTTGGAGGTAAAGTGGCTAGTTATGTCACTTCCAGTTTACTTTCTCTAATTCGTTAAGTTTCCCTACTATAACTTGTTTAATTGGAGTTTATCAGTACAGGGAAGTGTACCTGGTATCCTTCAATTATGAAGCCTATGTTATAAAAACACCACCACTGACCACTGCTCTGTTGATAATATAATTTGTAAGTTCTGTAATCAGTTTCCTTTGATCAGAAGTCTAAACAAAGATGGTTTTCCTTTAATCCAGCTATCAGGTCCTTCAATCTAGTTATCAGTACAAGGTCTTCATTGGTGGAGCACAATATGTTTACAATTATTGTCTCCATGGTCCAGATGTCCAAAGTCATTGAAGAGGACATGTGTTTATGAGTCTGAGGATCATCTTGACATCTGCACTCTTCAGTTTGGGCAGCTTTCATTTTAACTTATTTTATCAATTATCTTTTCAGTGGTTGTTGGATGAAGCTAGTGCTGATGCATCAATCAGAAGCAATGAAGGAGCACTCCCTCTTCATTTTGCTGTTGTTGGTGGAGACATGAACTGTGTGAAAATTCTAGTTGACGAAAATCCAAGGTATCATTGCGAAATCACCAGAGATTTAATAAATGTATATGTCTTGTATGCACTTTAACCAGTAACTGCATGTTGGAATATATGTTACCCCATTTCCACAATCTGTATTTCTCTAGCTAAGGTTGACCTCTATTTTCTGTTTTCCTCATAGGATTCTGCCAAAAATAGACAGGTTTAAAAAATATAAATATAAAAAATTACTAGTAACAACTGTTATAAGATGGAGATATGTTGCACATATATTGAGAAGAAATAATAAAAATTACCAAAGTGGCATTGCAGAGAGAGGCAAAGGGTTTAAGAAATAGAAGATGCCATAGGGAAACCCAGAAACGAACATTTCTGAGAGAGGCGAGAAATATTGAACTCTATTCCATGGAAGAGATTGAGCTAGTTGCCCATGACAGTGCTGTATGAAGAAATTGCTTGCAAGTCCTATGTAACCTTAAAACGATACGAGCAGAAAATATATATAAATAAATAATGCATTTAAAATGGTAAATAAAGAGTGTATAAAAGCAAAATGCAATGACAGAACAAAAATGAGACTCAACATACATTACTAAAGACATGAAAACAGATATAATAAATATGTCAAGTAATAAATAGGGGGATGCATACAAAAATCAAGACTGGGAAATTATGCTTTACCTTGATTTATTCCTAGTCTATGTAAGTGCCTATTGTCTGTAGCATCCGGTACATAGGTGAAATGTAATGACCTAGTCTGTTCTGCATAGGTCTTTGAGGAAATCTTTTTCATAATCATATCCAGTGTTTGTCTTCCAGTCTTCTGCAGATTTTCTCAGTATGAGGGTTTTAATCTCTTGCAAAGAGTCGTTGGTAAATTTGCTCTTTGGCACTGTCTCCTTAGCCAAGACATTATCACTCTCAGTGCCTGCAATGCCACAGTGAGATGGAATCCACTGCAAGTTAATTTCTGCATTTTTTGACAGCTGGTCAAGTTCTCTGTCTAGGTTTCGTACTGTCAGCAGATTTTGCTTTTTAATACTCAGTCAATCCTCTTCTATCGTGGAATGTAGAGATTTTCCATAAGGAATGTTAGACTTCTCTATCGCTGCTTTCCTTTTAGCTTTATTCAGTCCAGTTCTCTGCCAGACTGTTGAATGTTGTCTTCCCAGGGCATCCTAGCTCATCTTTGATGTGTTGATCACCCAGCTTGTCTTGGTGGTTGATTATCTCCCATGCCAGGAGATAGCAAGGACCCATCATGGGTCTACTTTCATTGTCTCTCGAGACTAACAGGACACCCATCATCATCATTCTTTCTACATGTCAAGACCATTACAGCTGTGACTGTTCCACTCAGATTTAAAGGGTTCAGGTTCTAAGATCATATTGTATTGCCTGTTTGAGAGATAGGTGTTGATTTTGGTACAGCTGGAAAAACAATATACCAAATACGAAAAAAAGATTGATTAATCAACATGAAACCTGTCATGTTGGGCTGATGGATTTGTTGAGGCAGGGATCGAAGCACCTATGGACATGTCCAGAGTGCTATGGTGATAGTCCTCATATAACTGATAATAGATTGTAGTGCCTGGTTATGAACTTTGTTCCTTCTCGTTCAAAGCAAAGAAACTGCCCTTTAAGCATTTCCTGTCTACAGATATTGAGTAGCTATATGCTATAACAGATAAGGTCACACTTAATGGCATCTCCATTCTAAGGTCAGATAAAATCAAATCAAAATGATTGCTCATTTAGTATTGATGGAAATATACACGCATTGATTTTGATGGAGTAGATGTTCTTTGTGTGTACAACATCATACCAAAGAACAGAAAACACTCACATTATTATTGAAATGGATAATTTTTTACCCAAAATACTGCTTCTACCTCTAATGCAGGATTTAAACCACAAACCATTATTTCTTACGGCACCCATTGCCTAGCCCTTAAAGCCGAAGGATTGACTTCATTGCACCGGGTTTTACCCCATATGGCTTGGTCCTTCTCCGCAGAAATGGCACGCCACCTGCCGAGAGTATTGCACAAAGCACGAACTCCTTAGCTCCGGCAACAATCCTAGGGGTCTCTGGGAAAAACTGCACTCGTGAACAGAAGGCCGCAGTCCGGATTCGAACCTTCGACTCGCAAGGCAAAGGGCTTAACCACTCAGCCACAGAGACCCCCAATAGACAACTAGCTAGCTGGTTGTGTTCTTAAAATAACACTCATCTGTAGGGCTAGGCAATGGGGACCATAAGAAATAAAGGTTTGTGGTTTGAATCCTCTACTTGGTTATTTTGTTTTTTCCGGAAGCCCCTAATACTTGTTCACTATCTATTTATTGATCATATTCATTGGCTCCGATGCTTCCTCCGGGGTTCTTAAAACTCCTTATTCTCTTCTCTATCTCTAGCACATAACATTATAATTGAGTCAAGCAAAAGAAAGTGTGCATACTTATATTATGTTATTATTATATTTCTCTATTACTGTTATATAGAACCTGCAAGCAATTTCTCCATATTAACAACTCATTCAATCTCTTCCATGGAATTGAGTCGAATATTAATGGCCTTTCTCAGTAAAGTTCGTTCAAGGTTTCCCTAGTGTCCTTTTGTTATTGACCCATTTATCTCCCCTTTGAATGCCTACTTTATGATTATTTGATCATTTTTTTCTCAGAGTATGCCCAACATATCTCCATCTTCTTTTTCTTATAATACAATATTTCAAATTATACAGTGGTAACTTTTGGGGATTTTCGATTATATAATGCTTAATGAAGACTTGTAGATATTATTTATTTACTTATTTCATTGTATAAAACTGCGCCAATCTGCATTTCTTCTTGAAAATGTTTTTATTGGAGCACACTGCAATGATTGCTTAGCCTGCAATTTTTGTGCTTCTTGTTTTCTGTTAGTTCTTTCTTCACCTTGCATGCTATTGTGATTTAAATAATGTGTTTACTTTATATGAATGTAAACAGATAAGCATTAAAAAAGAATTGCTTAAAATACCTACAAAACATGATTCCTAAAATATTACAGTAATAAGCAGAGTTACAGTGAGTGGATGGTGTCTATAGAGGTTTCTAACCTCCAGAGACTCACATAGATTTATTGTCCTGGGCATACAAGTGTTCAGGGCAGCGAGAAAGCAGACACGCTTGCATTGAAAGGATTGATTGCTGGGGAGTTTAGGATAGATAAGGGGAATGTTCTTCAGTCTTTTGCAACCCACTGTTGGATGAGCACACTACTACAATTTATGTTGAATCAATCCATCAAATTAAGGAGTTTGGAATTACATGCTGTACAAATAGAGTTGGATGCTTAAGGGGCAGAGAGAGGAGTGTGTTTATCCAGCGAGCCACAGGAACCATTAGTACGCATACCCTTCGATATCTGTTGGAAAGACTGAGCACCTATGGTCTGCCCTGAGTTCTATGACATCAGTTCAGTAACCAATAATAAATATGGAAACTGCACAAATGAAATCAGAAGAAATTTGGGAAGATGAGAAATAACATATAATAAACACTTACTATAGAATAGAATATCTCCAATTGTAAGGAAGGGATAAAGATATGTTGAAGAAAAATTAGAACAGTTACATATGAATTCAGACTATTGTTACAGGTAATAGATTATAAAAATAGTAACATACAAGCAGAAGAAAAAAGAAATACTAGAAGGATGGAAAGAGTATTGTAGGGAAAGAGGAAGTACATTCAGCAATAAAAAACCTGAAAAAGAGAAGACACCAGGATGCAGTGATATATTAACTGATCTAATTCAAGCAGAAAGGGAGGTCAGAGTTCACAGTTATCATGCTGTATGAATGAAGATCTGGAATAGTGCAGTCTGGCTCTAAACATGTAAAAGATCAGTATCCATTTTTTTTTCTGATCCAGAAGCACTTAAGCTTTTCAGCTCTTCGGCTCGGTGCCATGAACACCGTAAATCTGGAAAACCTGTGGTTTTTTCTGACAACCCACGGAATTGAACCCGTACTCACAGAGGGCTTATACATATCCATTTTAAAAAAGGCCATTTACAGCTCTGCACCAACTATTGTATAATAGTCATGCAAGAAAAATATCTTAATGCAGATTATCAGGAAGAGAATAGAAAGGAAGTTAGAATACAAAATACATGAAATGCAGGTGGGTTTGAGACCTAGTAGAGGCACCATGGATCACATCTTAATATACTATTTTATTTTGCTAATATCAAAGTGATTGCCCAACACTTGATCATGGCCAGAAGATGGGAGCCTTCAAATAGTCAGTTGGCACAATTTTATACACAATAAACAATCTCCAAGTAGCTCTCTCCAAATAGATGAGACACTCTGAGCTTACTCGCTCTCACATACTGGGTCCACCCAATGTGGCACTGTCGGGTAAGAAAAGGAAGTAAAGGACCCATTTTTCATACTCGAGTTATATTGGGCAATACTGTGATAGGCTCGTATTTTTCATTGACTGTCAGCACACAATGGGTGATGTGGTTTTTTTAGCAGTAATTTTATTTTATTGGGCACTGTCGCATTGATTCAGACCGTTGTCAACAGATGTCTCCAGCATATTCTCAGACTGAGATGGTAGGACAGAGTTGTAAGCACAGACCTGTGGATAGAAACAGGATAGGAACCAGTGCTGACCAAGTTTAAGAGGAGAAAATGGTAATCTGTTGGGTATGCTCTGGGAAAGACACAATCGAGTGTCACTAGACAAGCACTTGAGTGGAATCCGTGAGGAGAACAGAAAAGTGTACATCCTAAACATACCTGGAGACACAGTCTCCTTGAGGAACTGAAGGATACTGGGAAGCCATAAAGTCAGAGACTGGGAAAAGGGGCGAACAACTATTGAGACCCTATGCTTCACAAGGAGCGGAGAGGAAAAATGATGATTGTGACTTCCCTTGTTACACTATCAAACTGGCTTTTGATATTTGTTTCCATTTATTTCCAGTATTTTTTCTTTCATCTACTGTTCGATTTGTGTATGCTTGGAGATGAACAAAATACAAGTAGTTTATAACCAATGAGCGTTAGGAATTTATTGTCTAATTCTATATGTTCTATGCTGTGTAAGAAGTGAATTTCTTCACTTCTGTTGTATCCTTTGCTTGATAAAGGCCTTTTGGTCGAAACATTGCTGTGCATTGTTATTGTTTTTGTATTTTGTAAAACTACAGTACTTTGTTTTTACATGTTTTGCCGTTGCTACATAGTTTTACTGCAGTCTTCCCTTATATCGATGACCCATGACCACAGTGTCTATGATGACATTTCTTCCTCAGGCTCATTAACATGCAAATGAACAATGGCGCAGCACCCATTTATTTGGCAAGTCAGGCTGGACACTTGGACATCCTTACATACTTGATCAACCGAAATGGAGCGACAAAGGTCAAAGCTTATGATGCCATGTCCTGTTTACATGCAGCTGCTCAGATGGGATACTTGGACATTGTGAAATGGCTTGTAAGGAAAAGTTTATCATCACTAGCTGTAGTAATAGAGTTCTAGTAGTAGAGTTTAGTTTATAGATATGATGTCATCTTGTTAGTCTTGAGAGACAGTGAAGCCAATAGAATTATGTTCTTGGTACACTTTATATTCTTGAACAGTTATCAGTTATATTAGGGCATTTATAATCTAGATTGGGTCTTCTATGGACAAAAGCGACATCATCAACGCTCTGAGAGAAAACATACGCTCTGAAGATTTCAATAAAGAAGATAAAAGAGTTTTCTCTATCTTGTTTGTGTAAGTTATGCATACCGTTAGGTGCGGTAAGATGGGAAAACCATGAAAGACACCAAAGTAGATACATGAACCAACCCAGAACGGGGGTTGTTAGTCTAAACACTGAAATACATGCTTGCTAGGAGATAGGAGCATTTATGGACATGTCCAATATGAGATAACTATGATCCTCAAATAAACAATAAGGGCTATCATCATAGCACTCCGGACATGTCCATAGGTGTTGAAATCTCTGCTGTAACAAATCCAGCAGCGTCCAGCGGCCCAACATGCCAGTTCAATGTTGATTAATTAACCTATTTGCATATTTGGTGTGCCGTTCTTTTCGGGATGTACCAATATCGACACCCAACTCTCTCAATCTGGTCAGAGCGACTGGAATTCACAACTCTCAAACCCTCTGTTCCCAAAGACTATCTCAATGCGTTAAGAATGCCATTTCGGTACATTGCCTCTCTCTCTGATATAGTAGCCATGTCAGCCAATCTATCAGGTCATTCATTACCTCAGGCATGCCTTCAGCAGTCTTAGTCTGGCATCACTGGTTCTCCACCTGTCTTCAGAGTCTCCTTATAGATATCCCTGACATGCTGTTCCCAGTTTAGTGTGTTCTTCTCCAGCAGCTTCAAGTAGTTATACAGATATATAAATGACAGTTGTAGATCCTTACATGGGGATCTAACTACAAGTATATCTGAAGTTGGAGTATGGCTTCTCTGAATGGGGATTAACACTGGTGATTTGGGAAGCAAGCCTTCATGCAAAACTTAGAGTCACCATGGCTGCACCTGAATTAATAGCAGGTGAATGAAAAAAGTAGCAGTTGTAAAATTGTTGCACTATAGCTTCATTACTGAGAAGTCCTTATGTCATTGTTTGCTGCCACAAGTCAATGTTCCTCTTTATGTTAATAACAGTTTATATACATGGTATATGCACTCAAACTTGTGTATCTTTTGGCACCATATTTTGTTATTTGTGTCTTCATTGTTTCATTTTGGTTCATGGATTAATAGTGTATGGGTGTAACATCTTTATGCTTTCAGTGTTTGCTTTGCTTTGCATGCATGCTTGATTTATCAAAAACAAGGTAAACAAGGTTTATGGTAAAATATAAATTTATAGCCAGACAGGCAAGAAAGGCGAGTGGCAGTGAGGGGTGGTTAGAAAAAAAAAGAATAACAAGACTATCACATGTGGAGGCAAACAAAGGGGCAGAGAGATCATCCTATGTATCATCTACATTCTCCAGTTTCACCTGCAGCAGCTGTGGCAGTGTTTGTCACTCCAGAATAGGACATAACAGCCACAAGAGGCGATGTGGTTCAGCAAAGAAAAAACTACATGAAGAGACCAATGATGATGAATGATAAATTTGTGTATAATATGCACCATCTAACGTATATTCTGGCCAAGATCTATCTCCAACCAAGAACTGCTTACATAGTGTCAGTAAGAGAATAGTGTCAGCAAGAGAATATGAACACCATCATCCCAAAGAGGCACTGGAGATGTATCAAACATGTGTTGTGCATGAAGTCAAACTCTGTCATAAAAACAGCAATAAGATAAACCCCTGGTAGTAAACATAAATGTGAAAGATCTAACCCCACCTGGAGGAGAACAATAGAGAAGGAACTAAAAGAAATGAATCACAGGTGAAACACAATATAGAGGACAGGGAAGAATGGAATGTATTTGTTGCTGCCATAAGCTCAAAGAACGCCACATGCTAGAGAGAGAGAGCATGTGCGCCATAATGTTTCTTCAAGAATTTAGTAATAGAACTGAAGGCGAGCAGGCAAGAGGAAGACAACATTGCAAGTGGGAGAATAATGTCAAGAGAGGGAAAAAACAGTGGCCTGCTGTGGTGTACCCCAAGACGAGTGGCAGACAGCATTGAAGATACAGTGCAACCAACCTTTGATGAGAAGAAGGTGCTTGATCAGATCTGATTGTTTTCTTGAAACGGCTGAGAACCTTCCTATTCTGGAACAACCTCACCTTGGCTAGAAAAAGTAAGGCCAAAAATATAAAGTTTTTGACTGGTTGTACAATTTCAAAACATTGGCGAAGGCTGATACTTTTCGGACATGATTATCCAATGCATGTAGGATGACGTCCACATGTCTCAGAATAGTTGAGAATGTTCCTATTCCAGAATGACCTCACCATAGGCAGAAAACAGGGGAAATCTGATGAGAAGTTGCACTTCACTAATTGTCACTGGCCTAATGGTACGGGGTTTGAACTACAGGTTTCCTGAAAAAGATCACTCTTGAAGGATCTAATCTTCAAGTACCTCTGAAGTCAGCGAAGGCTCACCTGCATGGCGAGGGACACCAGTCAAATGGTATAAACAGACCTTCACGCAAAAATCAGTCCGAAGCACCATGCCAGGCGTCATGTCTAACGCCTGAATTCACAGCGGACGAATGCAGAAGAAGATGTGATTGTTTGATTAAGTTTACTATCTTTCATTTCAACAGGTTACAGTTGACAAATGCAACCCGAATGACCGAGACTTCGATGGTGCCACTCCTCTCCACTTTGCTGCTGGCAGGGGTCATGCTGATGTAGTGAGGTGGCTTTTAAAAGAGGGAGGGGCAAGAGTTACTTTGGATAATCTTGGTGGTAGTCCCTTGCACAGTGCATCAGAAATGGGAGAGCTGTTGGTAAGTATTAGCCTGTTTGACATGTGTACAGATGGTATCTTCTTCTTCTTCTTTTGTCGTCACACTGCTACCGGGTTGTTGCCCAGTGTCGTGGTTTTCTGTTTTTGTCTTGCGTTGTTCTGGTGGCTTGTGTGATTGTTATCTTTGCTCTTTCACAGGAATCTGCTACGCCATCTAACCATCTTTTCTGTGGTCTTCCTCTTGCCTTCTTTCCCGATGTTCTGTTGTAGAAGACTCTGCATACTGTGGAGTTTGGATGCATTCTTATTAAGTGGCCAAACCACTTCATTCCTTATTTCTCTGTGTAATTAAACAGATGGTATAAGGACCAGAAATAGTAAATATAAAGATACAGTAACCTACCTCTTTCGATTCAGTTGTAACTTGTTATTTGTTTGTTGAGATTGTTGTTGTTGTTTTTCCAACCTGAAGAAATTTTGAGCTTGCATAATGGGGAGATTTTCCATATTTTTGTTTGTTTACATCCAGGGGATCCAACTCTGTATGGGCCCATGAGTGATTACTGTCACTTCCCAGGCACTGAACTGTTACTCCAGGAAAGTGTTCTGGGTTAGGAGCCACAGTTAAAACTGTGTTCCTATCAAATCTAGTAACAATATAGATGAGATTGCAGTAAAACTATTTGATTGGCGAAAAAAAAATGACTCCTAGTAAATGCTTCTTTGTACTTTATCTTCTCATGCCTTGTAATCTATATGTGCATATGTTGCATGTATTCAAGCTATATATTTACTTGATTTTTATTGTTTCTCTTCTTTTCTAGTTTTTATGTGTGTTTTTGTGTTACATTTATTTCGTTATTCGTTTTATTCCCAGATTTTCATTAGAAACGTTTGAATGTCTCCATATGTTACTGTTTTTTTAAATTCGTCACTCCTGTTGTTCGTTTGCATGATAAAGGCCTTGTTGGTCGAAACGTTGCTGTATATTGTAATTGTTTTGTAATTTGTAAAACTACAATACTTTGTTATTACGTGTTTCACCCATCAAATCTACCGTTATCATGTTCAAATCTGAAAGTCATCTTAGTAAGATTTTTGTAGATATCCCTGGTCCCAAAGGAATACTGTCCCAAAAAGACAGCACTACAGTCAAAGCTATATGGCACCAGAGAAGAGCTTCAGACAACTGTTGACTTCATCAAATGAACACATCTGATGGTATACTCATCTTATTTGCTTCTTCTTCTTCAAACGCTCCATAACTACCACCTGTTAAACCACTCTTTAGCATCTACAAGTAGACCAGCACATCCAATTTCTGCAACTCTTTTTATTTATTAGGGTAGCTTCCGTAGACTTCTACCTCAGTCTCCTCTTACGACATGCCTTTTAGGTTGCATTGTTACTATTCTTTGCTCTACTTGAGGGTCCCTGCAACACATCGGCGATCTTATTACCAATCTCCAGAGGAAAAAGAAAGAAGTGAAAAGCAATTTTTCTTAGAAAGTGTTCCAGGCATGTGGAGCACTACCAAAATCAATGGGTCTTGATTACTTATGTGAGACTATGTTTAGATAAAGAAAGATACTTCTAATTTTTCTGTCATTATTTTGTTATCCTTTTTAGTCACATATTTACCTTCATTTTTAACCGTTGTAATATCTTTATCAAAGTCTATATGTGGTGTTCTGTGACATTCGTCACTTTTGTTGTATCGTTTGCTTGATAAAGGCCATTATGGTTGAAACGTTGCTGTGTATTGTCATTGTTTTTGTATTTTGTAAAACTACAGTACTTTGTAACAGAATTTTAAAAATAGACATCACTGTTCAGAAAGCAATGTCAAACTACTGAAAGTATAAGTGGTTCCTAGAAAATCAACGGCTCGTTTACTATGGTTGATGGCTAAGTCCTATAAAGGGTATGCCACGATTTTCATTCATTTTATGTTTTACTGTTTGTGTGTTTGTTATTCCAAATCATCATTCTTTTGGTCAATTGGTCCTACCTTTGCATTCTCTTATCCTCTGTTGGGCATTGCTAGTTTGTTATAAGGAGCATATTTTTGTTTACACAAGCATTGACATTTTGATATAATGGTAACACAGTATTTTACCAATATATAAGGCTCTTATATGCAAAGCCTCAATGAAAAACTTTTCTATAGGTCTCAGCACATGGGAAAGACTAGCTGATGACAGAGTTGTGTGGAAAGCTAAATTGCGAAAGGGCGCAGAATCTTTTGAGAAGAGACTTATGTATGAGCTGAATGACAAGAGAGAAAAGCGAAAACTCAGAAGTTGTCACAGTAAACCACTTGCCAATTGACCGTCTGTAAAGACGAAAAAGGCCATATATAAGGCTCTTACTAGTTTAGGTTTGACATCTTTGAATATCTGCGGGTCTCTGGGACATAGAGGCTAGGTGCTTGCCTTTCATTCCAAAGTTTGAAATCAAGAAGTGCAGCAGCAAATTCAATAGCAAGATTACAAATAAAATTTCTGCAAAATGTTTTCAAATATCTTCAAAATTACTTTGGGGACTCTCATCAGTGCAACACTGTGGCTACTCACCGAAGTGCAATGATGATGGTACAATTAATCAATTGAGAGGATGGCCAAAAATAGAGAAAAATAAAGTGCATTTTTTGCTGCCATAAGTGCCAGATTCGTCACAGGCTAGAGAGATAGAGAGAAGTAGGGAGTCATTTGTGTTGTTACTTCCCCTGTATGTTTGATATGTAAGTTCATCGCACCAACCAACAACTGTAGTTCAGATACAGAAGTTGTAGATTTATCTCATCTGCCATGAGATCAGGAGTTCCTAGAAAATAACCTGATCTTTCACTGTGTTATGCAAACTGACTACTTCCTTTAGTATGAGTTCTTCATCTTCTTTGCGTTTGTTCTTTACGACCAATTTGAATCACTCTTTGTGATATGTTTGATCTTTGTCAAGAACGTGTATCGTTGTACATTGGTTTGGTAGGCCCCAAAACACATAAACTTCTGCACGTTTAGGACACATGCATCCGATTTCAGCCAAAGTATGAGTTGATCTCCTATTATAACTTCATGCACCGAATACATTGAAAGACAACAAATCTAGTAGTTTGGACATTTTATGAGTATGGAATAGAGCCAACCACCAATAACAGCATACAATAAAAAAAGATTATTTACTAGAGCCAAGGGGAAAACCAAGAAAAAGAGGGATAGATGATATCAAGACCACACTAAATAAACAGAGATATAACACAACAAGGGTGACTCATCTGAAATGCAAATTAAAGCTCACACCCCTACGCTTAGCGGCAAGAGTGGACAACCAATTCCATCATCCATCTAAGGAAAAATAATAGAAAATAGATCTCCTATTGTGAGCTAGGGTGTAGGAATGTGATATTGTGCTTTTTGCATACCCATAACAATTGATATCCCTGCTTGTGTAAGGATAGGCTGGGAGTTGTAAATGCTCATAATCATTAGAGATATATTGATGGTCTTTACAGTGCCCCCTCGGTTATAATTCAGTAGGCAATCTAGAAACCTGACTTGTAGACCACTCTTTGCAATCTGTATGTGCCATTGCTTTGCAAGTACTAAAGGAACTAATTAACCTATAGAAGGGAACTGACATAAGAACAAAAATCAAGTGTTTAAGAGCCTGTGTTTTCCCTTGGCTAGATATGGTTGTGAGACATGGACCATTGACAAAGCGGCTGTGAAGATCATTAATGCCTTTGAATTCAAATGCTACAGAAGAGCACTAAGAATATCATGGACAGAGAAAAAAACAAATGCTTCTGTTCTGCAACAGCTTGATATTAAAGAAATTTGGCTTTAAAGAGCATAACATCAAGGAAAATTAAATATTTCGAACACATCAAAAGAGTGCATAGAGAAGATAATTTTGGAATGAATGATGCCTGGAAGAAGAATGAGAGGAAGACCTAGAAGACGATGGGTGCAAGATGTCATTGACTATCTGAGAATGACTGCTGCTGATGCCGGTCAATTTGCACAGAACAGAAAGTTTTTCAAGACTACTGTCATGGGAGCCAGGTTCCGGAAGGGACAAGCTACTTGATGATGTGACTTTAGTCTTAAGAGTTGGACGATGATTGCTCTAGAACAAGCACTTGGACACCAATCCCTATGGTCTACGTGTGATCTGCACCTGAGTACATACTGGGCAACCACCTGTTTGGACGGATGGCAAATTTGCATTCGCTTCCAGAACGACCCCTTTTGACCTATCCTTCAGGATTGTATGTGATCTGAGCCGAAGAGCAGGAACAGACTGTGCCAATTTTAATGACATGAAGAGACCATTTAGGATTTTGTTAAACTCTCAACTATCAGGATTGTATGTGATCTGAGCCGAAGAGTATGAGCAGACTGCCAATTTTTATGACATTAAGAGACCATTTAGGATTTTTAAAAACACTCAACTGTTTTGGGACGTGTATCTTCTTCTTTGCATTCGTTCTTTACGACCAATTTTAATCACTCTTTGTGATATGTTTGATCTTTGCCAAGAACATGTATACGTTGCACATTGGTTTGGTAGGCCCTAAACGCATAGACTTCTACACTTTTAGGACACGTGCATCCGATTTCAGCCAAACCTCCTTAGCCGCCTCTTACTACATGCGTGGAAATTAACAGTGGTTCTATTCTTTACACCCCAAATTTGGGCCCCTGTAACGACTCGGGCGTGGGACGTGTATCATTCTCGAACTTTTAAAGAATCTGGAGTTTCAGTAACAGTATGGGAACCTCACACTTTAATTACGGAATTTTGACAAGACCGAGCAATTCTTGCACGACCTATTAGCTTGACTCTCAGTGACATGTCTTTCCCCTAACTACGAATTATTGACGTGATTACTGCAGCCAGTATCTCGGACACTTGCCTTGCGTGGGTGCCGATCATCGATCTCTGGGCGTCGATCAAGAGACTTGTAGGCGAAGCCACTCTGAGATATTGCTCGTCTATTGTACGAACTTACCTCATACACTTTGTAGCTATGCATACTCTTGTACCAAATCTCATTGCTAGCTTCCTTACGTAGCTACGCATACTCTTGTACCAAATCTCATTGCTAACTTCCTTACGTAGCTACGCATACTCTTGTACTAAATCTCATTGCTAACTTCCTTACGTAGCTACGCATACTATTGTACCAAATTTCATTGCTAGCTTCCTTACGTAGCTATGCATACTCTTGTACCAAATCTCATTGCTAGCTTCCTTACGTAGCTACGCATACTCTTGTACCAACTCTCATTGCTAGCTTCCTTACGTAGCTACGCATACTCTTGTACCAAATCTCATTGCTAGCTTCCTTACGTAGCTACGTGTACTCTTGTACCAAATCTCATTGCTAGCTTACTTACGTAGCTGCGCATACTCTTGTACCAAATCTCATTGCTAACTTCCTTACGTAGCTACGCATACTCTTGTACCAAATCTCATTGCTAGCTTCCTTACGTAGCTGCGCATACTTTTACCAAATCTCATTGCTAGCTTCCTTACGTAGCTGCGCATACTCTTGTACCAAATCTCATTGCTAACTTCCTTACGTAGCTGCGCATACTCTTGTACCAAATCTCATTGCTAGCTTCCCTACCCGCTTGCCAAAGTACAATCCAGTTTTCTGTTTCTATGACTACCACGTGTAGGTGAACTATGGTCATCGGCAGTGCTAGCTCGCTGATCACGGTTGTGCGTGGTCTCTTCGTTCCTCCTTGTCGGCGTACCGGTAAAGCAGTTAATGAACGCCAAGCCTTGAGGTATTTTACTGCTTTTGACGATAACCCGTTACCGCAAGCTGAGCGATATTTTACATCGGACATAATGTTATATTTGCTCAATTTCAAATCTGAGAGTCGTATAAAATAGGGCTGATTTCTTCTTAGACAAGTGTAGACCCACATAATGATTCGCCACTGCAGAGATTACGTTAATCTTTGCTTCGTTAGCCAGAAATATGTTTCTAAAATTCCCCACATGGATGTGTGTCAAGACCTACCTAGGTATACCACCATTCACCCTGACTGGAACTTGTATGCATCCTGCAATAAGAATGTAGATAGGCAAATCTCGGCAGAGATTAATGATATATATAAAAGAGCTGGAGGGATCTGCAGGAGATAGCTAAAGATATCAAGATCTGACATGAGTTGGTTGAGGGCCTATTCCCCAATCAGGATAAAAGGTATATAAGACTGAGAAAGGATAATCCACATCCTCAGCTGCTCAAGGAGACTCCCTCTCCAAGTCTGTTTTAGAGTGTCCTATTTATTCAGATATCCATCTGGATATTTTCCCAGAGATCCCAGATCTCAGTGTAGGTGAGATCAAGTTCCTAATCCTATCGGAGACGGACGACAAAACGGAGGTTTCGTGTTCAATTTGAGCACGTAAAAGAACCCTTGGCAGTTCAAAATCCAGAATATCAGGCTGGAAAGCCGCTGCCCTGGTAAAAATTCATTCGAATAAAAATTAAATTCCTACAAAATATCTTCATTATCTTCAAAATTACATCGCGAACCCTCGCCGGTGATACGGAGTTTGTGCACTGCAGCTGAGATCTTCCTGTTTAAGAAAGAGATCGGATCACACATGGTTACTCAACACAAGTACAATGATGATGGTCCTATCAATCTTTATTTTAGTTTCTGTCGCTGTGCCATTTTCTTTATTTATCCTGGCGGGTAGTTCGATCCCACCGCGACCTGAAGGCCAGTCTAACTTCTTTCCTGTGATGTGTTAATATCAATTTACTCAGTGGCGGCTCGTGATAAAATTTTTGTTGGTGGGGCCAGACAAAAATTTTCGGAAAAATCAGGGTTTTGAGTTAGGTTATACTTTAAATTAAAAAAATAATAATTACATGTTTCAGATTATTTTTGGTGGGGCCCTGCCCCACTGGTCCCTAATGACGAGCTGCCACTGAATTTACTTAATATAATATATCTAATAGAATTATTGTCCGACTGGAAACACAAGGCAAACATATACTTTGATCATCGAAACATGTCATACTGACCTACATAAATCTACTTCCCATGTATTCTTCCTGTTAAGTTGCCACCATTGATTTGTGTGTACTTGCAGTTGCAATGTAAATTGACATAATGTTTAGGACATATAATTTTGACCTTATCATCTGAGAAACTGTTCGCATCTGTTGTATCCGAACAAATAGCTGCTACTGCCACTTAAAGAGAAAATACAGATCAATAGTGTGTCGTTTGTTGTTACTCTATGATGTGTCTCCCGTTTTCCTGGCAGGGGTTCATATCTATCATGTTAACTTGTAATTATTGCCAGTCAATAATGACGGGGTTAAATTGTGGTCTGAAGAAATTTGAGCAGTTTTTACAAATATATATTCGTCTTCATCGAACGCTCCATATCGACCACTTGTTTATCATTCTGTGTGATTTGTATGTGATCTGAGCCTAAGAGCGATTGTACGCTGTGTCAGTTATGCGCCTACAAGTAGGCCAGCACATTTGATTTCTGCTTTTTTGTCTACTAGGTAGCTTCCTAGGACCTACATCAGTTGCCACTTACGACATGCCTTGTAGATTGAAGTGGTACTATTATTTGTTTCCATTGCGGGTTCTGGCACCACACGGGCGAACAAATATATATGAATAACTTATCATTTTTCTCTTTTGTCCTACCCTACTTTTTGAAGTTAGGCGTCGCATGTTTAACTGATGATCAGTTTTCGAGATAGTGCACGCTCGGTCGCTTGATATGATGTGATATCTATAACTTCATCGTCAGTGAGCGTCTGTAGCTCAAGCGGTAGTGAGCTCGATCACAAACCCAAGCGTACCTGGTTCAAACCCCACGGTAGGCAAATTTGGAAGCAAATTCGTTTCCGTGTGATTTTTACAAAAGGTAAAGATAGACCTCACCGTTCAGAAAGCAATGGCAAACTACTGAACGTATAAGGGGTGTCTAGAAAATCAACGACTAGTTTACTGTGGTTGATGGATGGCTACGTCCTGTAAAGGATATGCTACGATTTTCATTTTCATAACTCCATCAATTCATATTTTTTTAGGTCTGCCTCTCTTTTGGTGATTCCATTTTCAGGTTGAACGCTCTTGCAAATTGTGTAGTCAGCCTCATTCTCACCAAGGGGCCAAACCATTCTGATTAGTGTAGTCAGCCTCATTCTCACCAAGGGGCCAAACCATTCTGATTAGTGTAGTCAGCCTCATTCTCACCAAGGGGCCAAACCATTCTGATTAGTGTAGTCAGCCTCATTCTCACCAAGGGGCCAAACCATTCTGATTAGTGTAGTCAGCCTCATTCTCACCAAGGGGCCAAACCATTCTGATTAGTGTAGTCAGCCTCATTCTCACCAAGGGGCCAAACCATTCTGATTAGTGTAGTCAGCCTCATTCTCACCAAGGGGCCAAACCATTCTGATTAGTGTAGTCAGCCTTATTCTCACCAAGGGGCCAAACCATTCTGATTAGTGTAGTCAGCCTCATTCTCACCAAGGGGCCAAACCATTCTGATTAGTGTAGTCAGCCTCATTCTCACCAAGGGGCCAAACCATTCTGATTAGTGTAGTCAGCCTCATTCTCCCAGGGCCAAACCATTCTGATTAGTGTAGTCAGCCTCATTCTCACCAAGGGGCCAAACCATTCTGATTAGTGTAGTCAGCCTCATTCTCACCAAGGGGCCAAACCATTCTGATTAGTGTAGTCAGCCTCATTCTCACCAAGGGGCCAAACCTTTCTGATTAGTGTAGTCAGCCTCATTCTCACCAAGGGGCCAAACCTTTCTGATTAGTGTAGTCAGCCTCATTCTCACCAAGGGGCCAAAACATTCTGATTAGTGTAGTCAGCCTCATTCTCACCAAGGGGCCAAACCATTCTGATTAGTGTAGTCAGCCTCATTCTCACCAAGGGGCCAAACCATTCTGATTAGTGTAGTCAGCTTCATTCTCACCAAGGGGCCAAACCATTCTGATTAGTGTAGTCAGCCTCATTCTCACCAAGGGGCCAAACCATTCTGATTAGTGTAGTCAGCTTCATTCTCACCAAGGGGCCAAACCATTCTGATTAGTGTAGTCAGCTTCATTCTCACCAAGGGGCCAAACCATTCTGATTAGTGTAGTCAGCCTCATTCTCACCAAGGGGCCAAACCATTCTGATTAGTGTAGTCAGCTTCATTCTCACCAAGGGGCCAAACCATTCTGATTAGTGTAGTCAGCTTCATTCTCACCAAGGGGCCAAACCATTCTGATTAGTGTAGTCAGCTTCATTCTCACCAAGGGGCCAAACCATTCTGATTAGTGTAGTCAGCTTCATTCTCACCAAGGGGCCAAACCATTCTGATTAGTTGGTTCTGGTCACAATTTTCGCGTGTGTGCTATCCTTAATATGTCACAACTCACATTTCGGGAGGTCTGTGTGGTTAATCAGTCGCCTTGCGTTCTGTAGGGTTAGGGTTAGGGTCTGTGTGGTTAATCAGTCGCTTTGCGTTCTGAAGGTTGTGTGTTTGAATCCGGACCGCGCCGTTCTGTTCACGGGTGAATTTTTTTCTCCAGAGACACTAGAATTTTTGCTGAAACTACGGGATTCGAGCTGTGTGCAATACTCTCGGCAGGTGACATTCTAATTCTATGGAGAGGGACCGAGCCATATAAGGAAAACCCGGTGCAATAAAATCAATCCTTCTTCATCTTTATCGTTGTTTAGCTGTTCTCAATAATGACATTCTTCTTCTTCCAACGCTGCATATCGATCATTTGTTAAACCACTCATTTTGATTTGTATGTGATCTGAGCCTAAGAGCGAGTGGACGTTGTGTTGCCAGTTATGCGCCTACAAGTAGGCCAGCACATCCGATTTCTACGACGCTTTTATTTACTAGGATAGGTTCCCTAGGCCCCTACCTCATTCGCCTCTTACGACAGGCCTTGTAGGTCGCAGTATTACTATTCTTTGCTTCCCTTGTGTGTCTCGGCAACACACGTGACATTACACACTCTCTAATTGTTGCTCAGAGTGATGTTCAAATCCCTTGTGGTACTGATCAGTAATGAAACAACAGACGCGTTAAACATTGATAGATACATATTTTCCCTGAAGGCAGTGAATCAATGCATCACTGTTATTAAAACATTGCGTCCACTTTCTAGCATTACCATGTTTAAGTAGTTTTTACTAGCACAGAACAGACTGAAAAAAATCCATAATTTGTTTACCTATTCAGTCTGTACATTTATTTTGGATATGTCTATTTTGTTAGACATATATGTTCATTATGCATATCTGTTTAATGGGCATATCTGTTTAATGGGCATATCTGGTTAATGGGCATATCTGTTCATTTATAATATTTATTTAGTAAATATATATGTTGGACCATTACACACAAAAAACAAGAATGAAAATCCAGTCCTTCGAAACTAAATGCTACAGAAAGATCCTACGAATACCATGGACAGAAAAAAGAAAGAACACTGATGTCCTGAAAGAACCAAATGTTAACTCATTGTGGACCGAACACCACACTACATGTCTTTAGGTTGGACGCCCTTTTACCAGGAGCCACACTAAATGGCGTTTTTTATTCTAAAAACAAATGGCTTGTGAAAACACGGCTTTTCCTCTGGTCCACTAGAGTTAAAGAGAATTGGCTGATAAACAACATACTGTACAGAAAAATTAGATACTTTGGTCACATAAAGGGTCACAATGGCCAGGAAAGAATAATATTAGAGGGCAGAGTCCCAGGACGTAGAGGTAGATCAAGAAGAAGATGGCTACAATATATTAAAAAAACTATGAATATGACCATCAACGAAGTGGGTGAACTGCCTAGAGACAGAGCAAATTTTAGATGCGCTGCAAAGAGAGAAACGTCCTATAAAGGATACGCACCTTGATAATGATGACATATATATGTATTCAGTCTATCGTTCTATTCATTCTTTATCTATATTCAATGTGCATGCATATCTTTTCAGTTTGCCTGCATATCAGGTCTGCATATATAAATATAGTTGCGTTATTTATGACCGGACAATATCAATTAAAAAATCGGATCAAAATTATTTCGTTTATCTCGGCAACACACGAGACAGATTTATTTTCCCAATTTAAAAAAATAGCACGCAAGCGACAATTTCTTCAAGATTTTATTAATGGAAAATATAATGAAATATAATAAATACAATAAAATTACCCGTGGCCTTCTCAGACTTTAGGGTATGAAGTCCCTTCACTTAACATTTCTAGACCTTTGTGTGCAGAAGGTAGGAGGGCCAATTCATGTCCTCACGTGTAAGACGTCGAGTGTGAGGTTGAGCCCACGCCCCTCTTGTATCCGATTCGGCAGGCGAACGATTATGTGTTATGATAATCCGTCCCACTACAATATATACGTAAATAAATGCACCCTTTTTCATCATCATCATCAAAGGTGCGTATCCTTTATAGGACGTTGCTCTCTTTGCAGCACATCTTAAACTCACTCTGTCTCTAGCCAGTTCACCCATTTCGTCGATGGTCATATTCATGGTTTCTTTAATATCTTGTAGCCATCTTCTTCTTGGTCTGCCTCTGTGTCCTGGGACCCTGCCCTCTAGTATTGTTCTTTCCAGGCCATCGTGACGCTTGATGTGACCCTTTTTCATATCGTGCGTGCGTAAATACAGTATTAAGCCCGTATTATTCTTTGAACTACAGCGCACGGTGTGTGATGTGGTCAGTCAACTTCACGTCCATCATCCTTACCTCCTAGTATTTTTCCTGTACCAAATTGAAGCTGGGTCGACCTGAAAGCCGTTGCGGTCGAACATTTCTCACGTAAGCCCCCTGCGAAGCTGGGTAGTATAAAGCTAGTGCATTTATAACCTATGCTACATTGGGTAACTCTTAGCTAACACGTAAACCTACCGTCAGAGAAGCAAGTTATAAAAGTTTAATTACTAGCCTCTTTAACAACTTACTTGTCGTAGCTACGGAGTTCGTGCTTTGTGTAATACTCTCGGCAGATGTCGTGCCATTTCTGCGGAGAGGGCCAAAGCCATATGGGGTGAAACCAGGTGCAATGAAGTGAATTCTCGAATTTTGACCCTTTCGACAAAATACATGTCATGGGGGTAAGCTTTCCCCTAGTTGTGATCTGTTCAAAAGTCGGCTGTGTCATCTAGAAATATGTCTGTTTTGATGAACTAGCACAACGGTTCCCAAACTTTGCATTACCGAGGACCCTTATTTAAATACATTTTACTGCTGCGGACCAACACAAGTTACTATATATGAAAATCTTCCAGCGATGGAGTTATTATTACACCACACCAACAGTCAAGCTGGCTCATATTTCTCATACTGCGGGAAACTTCAAATGATCTTTCATTCTGTCCTTTCAGACATTTAAACTCCGGTCTAGTCGGGGTCCTTTGTTTTCGCAGCGAAACTAGTTTACCACTGTTTCTATGTATATTTTTAAAATGTATTTTTCTGTTTGAAATGTCAAATATCATAGTATTTATTGAAGCGCTTGAAGACCTCGCGGTCATTACCTCGCACACCCCCGAGTGTCCGCTGACCCCAGTTCGGAAACCGTTGCACTATCATGTTAAAATATGTTAAGTATTGTGCAATTTTTGTCATTCATTGGGTAGGTACGCACCTGGGTATAGGTAGTGTTTTCAGGTGTGAAACATGGATATAATAAATCATAGCAGAACATTCACCTGTGTGAACTAGGTCAGATCGATCGTGAACTAACCAGGTACAGTTTGTGAAGCGAACTCTCTTCCCTGGCTGTTCTCAGGATATCAATTGAAAGTTAAAGGTGGGTGCTGTACTTTATAATCTACTTCTGTCTGGAATTTATCGTACTTGTTATTGCGAATCTCACTTATTTAGTGTCTATTGTAAAGTATGTAAATAGTATAGAGTGTGTCAAGCCGTTCTCTATTACTTATTCATTTTAAAATTTTGCCATTCTGTTTTTTACCATTCATAAAATTCCACGAGAACAAATTTGCTTCCGTACTGCCTACCTCGGAGTTTGAACCAGGTACACTTGGGTTGTCATCGAGCTCACTACCGCTTATGCTACCGACGCCCACACATACATACTCTGACTATACACACACCATAATTATGTATTTACGCGCTGTTATTCAGAATACAATTTGGAATAGACAGTGATCTAACATAATATGTTATAAGTTTCGTACGTTAAGCAACAGAACAATATTTCATATTTCCAAAAATGCAGAGCTGAAATGTGTATTTTATAAACACACAGTGGCGGCTCGTCATTAAGGGTCACTGGGGCCGGGCCCCACCAAAAGAATGTGTAACGTGTATTTATTATTTTATAAGCTAAAACATAACAACCCCAAACCATGATTTTTCCGAAAATTTGTGTCTGGCCCCACCAACAAAAATGATCACGAGCCGCCACTGTAAACACACATAATGTATTCTACACATATTTCGACACAAATGGCAGCAAATGAATCGTGAGTAATACTTTAAAATAAATATTTAATGGTTTGGTACATGAGGTTCTACAATGGGAGCAAAGAATAGTAACACTGTGACCTACAAGGCATGTCGTAAGAGGCGACTGAGGTAGAGGCATAGGGGAAACTACCCTTGTATATTAAAAGCGTTGCAGAAATCGAATGTGCTGGCCTACTTGTAGGCGCATAACTCGCACAATGTACAGTCGCTCTTAGGCTCGGATCACATACAGATCACAAAGAGTGGTTTAACAAGTGGTTGATATGGAGCGTTCGAAGAGGAAGGAGAAGAAGGTTTGTGAGGTGACTTATCGAAAAATTGGAACTGTCGAAACGGTTTGTCAGATGGCTGATCGCTCTGTTAGAGTTAATAAATCCACTAGAACCTACGTCTTCAATCGTTGTTCACATTGTATATTGTAGTGAAGCAGTTAGTCTACTTTTGTCTGCCGTTGATGTCTAAGTTTACTTAACTGTGCCTTGGTTTCAGTAACGAACGTACATGAATCAAACTATTATTTTGGAGAGCTAGCTGATTGTGTTCTTAGAAACGCCGTCTATAGGGCTAGGCAATGTGTGTCTTCAGAAATAAAGGTTTGTGGTTCTTCTTCTTCTTTGCGTTCGTTCTTTATGACCAATTTTAATCACTCTTTGTGATATGTTTGATCTTTACCAAGAACGTGTATACGTTGCACATTGGTTTGGTAGGCCCCTAAACGCATAGATTTCAACATGTTTAGGACACATGCATCCGATTTCATCCAAACCTCCTTAGTCGCCTCTTACGACATGCGTGCAGGTAACAGTGGTTCTATTCTTTATACTCCAAATTTGGGCCCCGGTAACCACTCGGGCGGGTTTGTGGTTCGAATCCTGTGTTTGATCATTTGTGGTTTTTTCCAGAGGCCCTAATACTTGTTCACTGTTTCTTTATTGATTATATTCATTGGTCCGGTACTTCCTTTGTGTTCTTCCTTTGTGTTCTTCCCTTTGTGTTCTTCCTTTGTGTTCTTCCCTTTGGGTTCTTCCTTTGTGTGCTTCCTTTGGGTGCTTCCTTTGGGTTCTTCCCTTTGGGTTCTTCCCTTTGGGTTCTTCCCTTTGGATTTTTCCCTTTGGGTTCTTCCCTTTGGTTTCTTCCCTTTGGGTTCTTCCCTTTGGGTCCTTCCCATTGGGTTCTTCCCTTTGGGTGCTTCCCTTTGGGTGCTTCCCTTTGGGTTCTTCCCTTTGGGTTCTTTGAAGACTTATTATTCTCTTTGTTACGATAATCTTGAAACTAACTATGAATGATGTGTACATGCATGTTATCTGTGTATACTTGTATGTATCACTCGCTCTATCACTTGAAATTTATACAGGTGTTCAAGATAATTGCAGCCCGATTGACAAATCGAAAGTTGCCAGATAACCTATCGCGTTGTGTTTATTTACTATTTAAACCGGTTCTGACTAGCTCGTCCTACGTCACATTTGTTCATCGCCCCTTCCCGCACTACAATTACACACCATCACACAACCTTGACCTATACTACGTCATAACTGAACCTTCTCATTACCATACATATATGCCAGATTAGCTCCATTCATAGGCTGCTTTTAAGTTGAACACCCTGTAGTATGGTCGGTTCCATAATTTACCCATTCAATACTTGAAACTAGCTGAATGTGACTGATCTGTGGCTTAGCGTTAGTGAGCTCGACCACAAGCCAAGAGTACCTGGTTCAAACACCGCGACGGTAAATTTAGAAGCAGATTTGTTCTCGAAGATTTTCACGAACAGTAAAAATAGACCTCACCGTTCAGAAAGCAATAATAAACTACTGAACGTATAAATGGTGCCTAGAAAATCAACGACTAGTTTACTGTGGTTTATGACGACGACTTGTAAAAGATATGCCACGATTTTTATTCATATATATATAATAGCGAAATACGTAATAACAAAGTACTGTAGTTTTACACAAAAAACAATGACAATACACAGCAACGTTTCGACCAAAAGGTCTTTATCAAGCAAACGATACAACAGGAGTGACGAATTTCACAGCACACTACATATAGACTACGACAGAAATATATTCCAACGTTACTGTTTATTGTTTTTTGTATTTTGTAAAACTACAGTACTTTGTTATTACGTGTTTCGCCACTTTCCATAGTTTTACTGCAGTCTCCCCATATATCGATATTCATTTTTAAAAAAATATATATATATATATATATAATGTTGAATGATATAACGGTTTGCATTTACATAGTCACAATGACATAACGTCCCTGCCTCTTCTCGTTTAACAATTGGCTTGTGTGGTGAATTATATATATATATATATATATATATATATATATATATATATATATATATAATATAACTGGGAATATTTCACTAGAACGGAAACTCTAGATCTAACCGATACTATCTAGCCAATTTTCCCACGTGGTTTCCTAAGTTTAGACTGCATTGTCTAGAAAGGCATGTCGTCTGTGCGCATTGACTATGTCGTGAACAATAGAAAATGTCTACCCAAGTCGACAGTACAACCATCTCTTCGTAATGGCGTCGTTTGAACTTTGAACAATGGAAATGTTATCACGAGCTCCTTACACAATTTTTATTACACGATAAAATACATTTCTCATAGTCTTTTCAGAACTTAGGGTATGATGTGCTACAGCCAACTATAAACTCATACGGCCAGCGGGCTCAGGTAAAAATTATAGGAAATAAGAACACAATCGTCACGTGACCTCGATATTCCAGTATCGTTGTATATAGACGAATTCATTTTAAAATCAACACAACATGCCAAATATAGGTTATATTATGTAACAAATTAAGTTTAACAATAAGGAATATCAATATTATGAATATTTTTCATCAATAAATAACCATAGACTCATAGACCATAGATCAATTTTAATCACTCTTTGTGATATGTTTAATCTTTGCCAAGAACGTGTATACGTTGCACATTGGTTTGGTAGGCCCTAAACACATTGACTTTTACACGTTTAGGACATGTGCATCCGATTTCAGCCAAACCTCCTTAGTCGTTTCTTACGACATGCGTGGCAGGTTACAGTGGTTCTATTCTTTACACCCCAAATGTGGGCCTCGGTAACCACTCGGACGATTCAAGAACACATACTGGCTTTTATTTCAGTAGCAGTGCTACAGTGTCATAACCTGTCAATCGGTACATGCCGATTTTGTCCGGAACGATACGAGGCTGAAACAAAAATACAAAAAACATCGCTGGAATCAGCGTGCAAATCTCTCCAAGAAACACCTATTGGTTAAAAGGTCTAAAACCGAAGGTTTAATTTCATTACACCAGGTTTTACCCCATATGGCTCGGTCCCTCTC
This sequence comes from Arion vulgaris, assembly GCA_020796225.1. Classification (NCBI taxonomy): domain Eukaryota; kingdom Metazoa; phylum Mollusca; class Gastropoda; order Stylommatophora; family Arionidae; genus Arion; species Arion vulgaris. The sequence continues at coordinate 58,913,608 of CM036758.1, read as the reverse complement.
CGCAAAAATGACACGCTACATGCCGAGAGTATTGCACAAAGCATGCACTCCGTAGCTCCAGCAACTATCTTAGGGGTCTCTGGAAAAAAATATACTTGTGAACAGAACAGCGCTGTCCGGATTCATTTCTTCTTCTGCGTCACTAGATTGAGATTTCAGATTCTCTAATAAAGGCAGCCGTCTGCCTCAGATTGTCAGCCACACCATACAGTTTGTCTTGGACGCTAGTGTAAGTGGGCCACCTCTTTCTTCTCAAGTCTGCATACTGGGGCAGTTCTGTAGGATATAATTTCTATGATTTCTGCTTTCCCGTTTGTGCCGACCTCTTCCCCCAGTAAGTTTTGAGCACCCTCGTGATGGTATGTCTGACATTCTTACTGCGTGGCTAAATCTCCGAGGCAGATTGGCGACCGTAGAAACCGTTATCCCATTCCTCATTGTGAGGGCTCGTTGCACCATGCTATGCTCCTTACGGCCTGGTGCATCCGTTTTCTGCAAGCATTTGTTTCGGGTTAGCATTCCCTAGCGGACACGTGCATCCGATTTCAACCAAACCTCCTTTGTCGTCTTTTTACATGCGTGGCAGGTAACAGTGGTTCTATTCTTTACACCCCAAATTTGGGCCCCGATAACCACTCCAACGTGTCTGGATTCGAACACACGACGTTCGGAGCCCAAGACAAAGGCGTAACCACTTAGCCACAGAGACCCCCCCCCTGGTTATCTTCGAACAAAAAGTGTGTCGAACATGTATATGTCTGTCAAGAACTTTAACTGGAATAATGCTATCTTGGCTTCTTATTTCTGTTAGTCCACTTGTTGACGCAGTGTTTGGATTTACTTTCCATTTGAAGTATGGCAGTGGGAGAAGTAAAGTTTTCTATCTCTTCAGCTGTCACGTACTTCAGTTTTTGAGAAGTTTAAACCAGGCAGATTCACTAGGTCACCTCGCCTTTAATGACAAGCACCTATTGAGAGTCACGACTGTTGTTTGTTTGTTGTTCTTTATGAGATTCTTGACCTCGTTAAGCTGAGGTACGCCCCTTTAAAACTAAAAACAAGTTTTTTTAAAAATCAGAATGTGTAGGATAGCTAGAATTCAATCTTTACTGAGAATCTACTGTATTCGCATCAAAACTCGATAAATCTAGGCTCGATAGATTTTAATCGTCGTCTACAATATTAATTTTGCCTTGTCTCACACTCTCTTTGATCGTTTGCTGAATGTAGTAGCTGAGCTACCTATTCCAACGATGATTTCATCGTCAAGAGAAAGGCTGGAAGTGACTATGTACCCAAGATAGCCACATTTTTTAACTGGTGTTAGATGGTTACCATTTAAAGATATATGTTGATGTGTTACTTCCCTGAAATAAAGCCACTCTTTTGGTGACACTTATAGTTAGATAAAATAGGTCGCATGCTATGGCCAAATTTCATCATCACCATCAGACACCAGTGTGTTGCCGGGCTTGCAAAGTGGGGGATAAAGAATAATAACACTGCGACCTACAAGGAATGTCGTAGAGGCGACTGAGGTAGGGGCCTAGGGAAGCTACCCTAGTAAATAAAAGTGTTGCAGAAATTGGATGTGCTGCTCTACTTTTAGGCGCATAACTGGCGCAACGTACAATCGCTCTTAGTTTCTGATCACATACAAATCACAAAGAATGGTTTAACAAGTGGTCGATATGGAACGTTTGAAGAAGAAGAAATTCTTGCAGTTTTATTAGCTAGACAAGAGCACTATATTGGTAGCCAATGAAGAATAGTAAACTACAAAAGAGCCGGTGTTGTTTGTTGCCATTCGCTGAGAGATATACTGAGGAGGAAATCGGAGCACTTATGAACTAATTGGCTCAGTGTGCAGTGATGATAATTCGACGACTAGACTAAACTGAGAGATATACCGAGTAGGAGATCGGAGCACTTATGGACTAATTGGCTCAATGTGCAGTGATGATGATACGACGACAAAACTAAACTGTGATTAAAATAAGATGGATAAGTACCACTTTCTCTCTCTCTCTCTCTCTCTTCTGCCTTATTAACCCGGATTGGGGCATAGGCCCTCAACCAATTCATGCCACGTCTTCCTATCTCTAGCTATCTCCTGCAGCTCCCTCCAGCTCTTCTTTATATTGTTGATCTCTGCCTCAAAATCGCGTCTCCATGTATTTCTCGTCATCCCCTTCTTTTGCTGTCCCTGCGGGTTCCAGGAAAGGACCATTCTTGTTATATTCCCCTCAGGTTTTCGCGAAATATGTCCTATCCAGTGCCGGCGTCTTTTTTTTAAACCTCTTGGTCCACTGGAATCTGTCTTGTTCTCTCCGTAGGTTCTTCATTTGTGACTGTATCATACCATCTCAGTCTCTCTATTCTGCGCAGACACCAGTAGATGAATGTTTACAATGTATGCGTTATTGTTTTAGTAGTTTTTCATATTTGTAACGACAATTTTGTATTACTTATCTATCAAGCTAACCAAATTCGTGAAACTTGTCCTAATTGCTTTCATATACTTTGTACATTTATATAGATATGGAATATTGTGCTACACAAGTAGATTCTTTGCTTATTGTCAGAGCAAAAAATCCCGTCATACTTTTCTTACAATAAACCACAGCCAACTCTAATATTGGACCGTATAACTTACCCTGGAAACCCTGACCTAGTTTTGAGTTGGGGGCTCGATTTTCTGTATATGTTTGATAAAACACTGCATGTTTTTTGCAATTGTACTCAATTATGAGTCTATAGTTATTTATTTGAAGAAAAATATGAATAATACTGATATTCATTATTATTAAACTTCATTTCTTACATAATATAACCTTGATTTAGCACGTTGTGTTGATTTTAAAATGAATTACTCTTTATACTACAATACGGCCCGCCTGCCTAGCGTGTTCGTAGCGCGTTGGACTGCGGGTGACTAGCCCTCTGTGAGTGCGGGTTCAATTCCGCGGGCTGGCAGAACAACCACAGGTTCCCCAGATTCACGGTGTTCGTGGCACCGAACCGAAGGGTTACGATGTCCATGGCACCGAGCCGAAGAGCTGAAAGCTCAAGTGCTTCTGGATCGGAAAAAATACAACAATACTGGAATGCGAGGTCACGTGACGGTTGTGGTGGATTTCCTAGGATTATTACCTGAGCCCGCTGGGCCGTATGGTTATCGGAGGCTTCGAATAAACAACGCCTCTGAAACTTCGATATTCGTTATTTTTACATCTCTTGATAACTTCCAGTGCTATAGCAACGGTGTATCTAATGTGTTTGTGGATACAGAAACAACATACGATTGATCCAGTGGCGTATTGTCACAAAGGTCAGGAAAAGCACCAGCAGTGAGCGCTGATTTTGTGTTATATTATATTTCGTTATAGCGGAAGCGATCGACTCGGAACTCGAGTGGATTATGAGTTCAATCTTACAATCGACGTTTCACACGTGAAGACATAAATTGACCCTCCTACCTCCTGCACACTAGTGACGAGAAATGTGTAGTAGCATGCACTTCATACACTGTGGTCTGAAAATGCTACGAGAAATTGTATTTTACTATATATATACATAGCGTGAGCATGGGCGTAGCCTGATGATTGAATTGATGACTCCTTGTTACAGATGTACCGAAAGCGAGTCCAGATACGAGTGCATTTTAGTCAAACTTGCCGTTAAAGAGTGTTTGATACTCTGTTTTTGTTGTTGTTTAAGGAAGATAGCATGAAAGGGTGTCGTGTCTCCACCTAAACTAAGACCTACTATTGTACGGGCTCAAACTCTTGACATCACTATTATACCGCGTGATATGAACCTACCATTACCTTTTACAAATATAGACTATTATGTTCTGCATTGAAAAGAGACGTGCTATTTGTTCCTAAATCTTGGGGTAGGTCAATACGCCACTGTATCTCTACTTCTTCTTTGCGTTCGTTCTTTACGACCAATTTTTAATCACTCTTTGTGATATGTTTGATCTTTGCCAAGAACGTGTATACGTTGTACATTGGTTTGGTAGACCCTTAAACGCATAGACTTGTACACGTTTAGGACACATGCATCTGATTTCATCCAAACCTCCTTAGTCGTCTCTTACGACATGCGTGGCAGGTAACAGTGGTTCTATTCTTTACACCCCAAATTTGGGCCCCGGTAACCACTCAGGCGTCTACTGCATCTAACAATACTGTGAGCTTCCAATGGGGTAGGTTAATACGCCACTGTATTTAACAATACCGTGAGCTTCTAATGGTACAAGTCACTTCTTCATCGATAGGTTGATGGACAGAAAAAATCACTGTTTTTGGTGTCTTTTTCTCGGATCCAGAAGCACTTGAGTTTTCATCTTCTCGGCTCGGTGCCATGGGCATCGTAACCCTTCGGACACCGTGAATCTGCCACGAACACCGTGAATCTGGGGAACCTGTGGCTTTTCTGCCAGCCCGCGGAATTGAACCCGCACTCAGAGAGGACTAGTCACCCGGAGTCCAACGCGCTACGAACACGCTGGGCAGGCGGGCAAAAAACCCACTATTAAAGACACTCCTAAAGTGTCTCTAAAATGCCTCGATATAAACACCACGCGCTGTAAATCCCTTGCGCAATATCGCCAAATGTGGTGCTGCACCAATACAAGAGGAACGCCCATAGCTGAGAATCGTCGTACTGCTCAAGGGTAGAGACAGCAAGTTGCGCGAAAAAACACAACACATAACACCCACATGTCCAACCTTGATCCAAGTATACCCCAACTTGTGGTAGGGAACTGTATTCCAGGATTACTCACCTCCACACACACCAGAGAGGTGCAACAACACACGTGTGAGCCTGTTGTTATCATAGTTTTCCATGGAGGGCTATTATTTTAACGTTTAGTTTTCACAACTAAGTAACTTTTCAAATTTCTGGTCAATATTTGTTTCTCAAGAACATGATCAACAAATAAACAATGTACAGGTATTAAGAGCTTCCGAAAAACAAATAGACAAACACAGGATTCGAACCACTTAGTCTCATTTCTTACGACACCCATCGCCTAGCCTAGCAATACGAACGTCCGCTAGGCTGGCGATGGTGTCGAAGAAGTGAGGTAAGTGGTTCGAATCTGTGTTTCTATTTGTTTGTTTCGGAAGCTCTTAATACCTGTACATTGTTTATTTGTTGATCATATTCTTCGTTTCCGTTGCTTCCTCGGGGTTCTTGCAAAAAAAAAAAACTCCTTGTTCTCATTTCTCAAGAACACCGTGTTCATGCGACCCCTTTTTCTTGTTCTTTGATCAATTGTTTTTCTTTGATCAATTGTTTTTCTTTGATCAATTGTTGTTCTTTGATCAATTGTTAAGTTTATATGCATTTTCTCTACAACGATAACCGTGTGTAGCGACCTGTGAACAATAGCAACAGACACACACACACACATATATGTATATATACTGAAGCACATTAATAACGCACCACCTGTATAATCCAGGAACAGAGTGTGAAATGTAAATATAAGTGTTTACAAGCTTACATATTTGGAATCATTCATTTTCCTTTCAATGCATGATGGTAATTAATTTGTATATTTGATTGTTATGAAATTAATTGTATTTTGTGCAGGCAAGGGAGAACAAAAAAGATGCAACCAATAAAAAAAAATTAATTCACACTATCCTTAGTATCTGGTATGTCCACCGTGTGCTTGCAAACAAGCTTGGCAGCGGTTCCACATGAAATGCACAAGTCTGTGAAGGAATTTATGTGGAATCAAGTCCCATTCACGTGTAAGAGCATCTGCAAAGTCACGCATCTGCAAAGCGCTCTCCACACCGTCGCCAACGCCCCCCTCCCACATATATAGATGCTTTAATATATATTGATATATATTTCTGTCATACATGGTCAATTGTCAAATGATTATATACATGAAATAGAAAATTGATGAAAAAATGGATCGTGTAAGATGAGCATAAGATGAATTAAAATGCAGAATTCACATATTTAATGATTATTCAATCGCAAAAATCACGAAAAAGAAATTCCCCCAACTGCTTCTGAACCCACTATCGCCCCCCTGGAAAACTTCAGCGCCCACTTTGGGAAACGCTGGTTTAGACTAACAACTCCCGTTCTGTGTTGGTTGATGTATCTACTGGGATGTATCTATGAAAGAGAAATTCCGAAGGACTGTTAGAGTGGCAAAGTTCTGCTCAGGACAAATTCTCAGTGTAGAACAGTATCTCAATATACCTGTATTCAGTTACAATAGCGCGTCTGGCTGAATGGGTTAGAGCACGGCTGTCATGTGGGAGACCCGTGTTCAATTCACAGTACGGCCAAGGATTTTTTTATGTTGTGGGTATAATCAAAAATCCTAGCCTGAACAGCTTCGCGGCGACTGTACTAGCCATGCAGCCATTAAATTCCTCAGGCTCTCGTCCCACTTGTCCTACACCGCCCTAAAAAGCGGTGCTACAGGCAGTAACGAAAGTTTTTTCCCGTCTGCCCAGCGTGTTAGTAGCGCGTTGGACTACGGTGACTATCCCTCTGTGTGTGTGGGTTCAATTCCGCGGGATGGCAGAAAAGTCACAGATTCCCCAGATTTACACATTCGTGGCACCGAACCGAAGGGTTACGATGTCCATGACACCGAGCCTAAGAGCTGAAAAACTCAAGTGCTTCTGGATCGGAAAAAAACACGAAAATTTCAGTGACAACAGAGACGACATAGCCTAACAAAGACATAACACCAAGTATTTTCCGTACCTAATCTAACCTTTCTACACATGTGTAACACGATCTCCATGTTATCAGACCCTATCTACAGAACAAGCACACTTACTACACAACATACATCAGACGGTACATGTAAGCTGGTCTAAACTAGAGTGCTGATGCTGTTTCGGAGATAACTTATTCTATCCTCGTGGGTTTCAGTTTAACAATAGGAAGCATTACTGTTGAATTTAAAGGCGATTGAACAAAGACAGGTATAGGCAGTATTACATAAGTAGTGACAAATTATTTATAAGTATTTCGTGTATGGAATTCATTCTTTCTTCTTCTTGTTCTTTTTTCTTGTCGTCACACTGTTACCGGGTTGTTGCTCAGTGTCGTGATTTTCTATTTTTGTCTTGCGTTGATCTTAGTCTATAATAATAATAATAATTCCTCTCGTACCGTTATACGTTACATAGGGCCTGCAAGTAATTTCTCCATACTCTCTATCCTGGGCAACTCGCTCAATCTCCTCCATGGAACTGAGACCGATATTTCCTGCCTCTCTCAGCAAAGTTCGCTTCAGGGTCTTCTTAAATCTTAGTCTGCTTTTTAGTTATTTTTGCTTTTTGACAAGATTCTGATATGTCATCTAATCATCTTTTTTGGTGGTCTTCCTCTCGTTTTCTTTCCTGATGTTCTTTTGCAGAAGACTCTGTATACAGTGAAAAGACTATGTATACAGTGGACTTTGGTTGCATTCTTATTAAGTGGCCGAACCACTTCCTTCTTTGTTTCTCAATGTAATTCAAGCAAGGTTCTGTCCCAACTTTCTTCTTATTCTGATGACTGTGTCTTTTCTGGTGTTGCTGATAACTTTTCGTAGGCATCGCATTTCACATGTAGATAATTTTTGCGACTGTGCTTTCTCATTGTCCACGTTTGGCTTTGGTAACACAAAGTAGGCATGAAAATGCTTTTGATCATCTGTTGTTTAGCTGTCACTGAGATGTTTGGGTGCCTTAACAATGAGGGCTAGCTGGTGGGTTACAGCATTTGCTTTTTGCACACTAACCTCTATATCTCTTTCTTGTTTTTCCTTTCTTAACACATATTCTTCTTTGAACGCTCCATATCGACCACTTGTCAACCACTCGGTGTGATTTGTATGTAATCTGAGCCTCAGAGTGATTGTACATTGTGCCAGTTACGCGCCTACATGTAGGCCAGCACATCAGATTTCTTCGATGCTTTTTATTTACTAGGGTAGCATCCCTAGGGCCTACACCAGTCACCTCTTACAACATGCATTGCACGTCGCAGTGGTACTATTCTTTACTTCCTTGCGGTCCCGACACCACACGTTATCACATATAAAGCACTATGTGTGACTTGCAGAAAGTATAGATTTGAATCATATCTCCAATGACCACACGTTATCATATATAAAGCACTATGTTGTGACTGTGCAAGAAAGTATAGATTTGAGATCGTATCTCCAATGACCACACGTTGTCATATATATAAAGCACTATGTTGTGACTGTGCAAGAAAGTATAGATTTGAGATCATTTCTCCACTGACACGTTGTCATATATAAAGCACTATGTGTGACTATGCAGAAAGTATAATTTGAGATCTATCTCCAATGACCACACGTTATCACATATAAAGCACTATGTTATGACTGTGCAAGATAGTATAGATTTGAGATCATATCTCCAATGACCACACGTTGTCATATATAAAGCACTATGTTGTGACTGTGCAAGAAAGTATAGATTTGAGATCATTTCTCCAATGACGTGCATTTGTTTTACTAATATCAAAATATCATTCGGCAGCAGCTCTATTTTAATGTCTCCCTGTTTATACATAAACTAACTTATCGTTGTATTGTGTATTCGTAATGCAATCTCTTTGACATTTTAATGTGAAATATATGAGAATGCAATTACTCTGTAAGTTTGTCTGTTGTGTACAGTACAGTCAGCAATTGATAGACACACTTGTAGAGTCGTTTATCTTAGTAATGTGTTTTGTACATTTAGATGTGACTTTGGTATAAATTAGTCAAGTTTATCCTATGTGAGTGTATTTTTACTGCTAAAGTCGAGCTGTGGCTAAATCAATATGTGTACTTTTATAGTGAGTTTAGTCTAGATATGTGATTTTTGTACGTTTAGAGTCGAGTTTAGTCTTATATGTGTTTTGTACGTTTAGAGTCGAGTTTAGTCATATATGTGAGTTTTTGTACGTTTAAAGTCGGTTGCTATATATGTGGTTGTACGTTTAGAGTCGAGTTTAGTCTATATGTAGTTTTTGTACGTTTAGAGTCGAGTTTAGTCTAGATATGTTTTTTTTTTGTACGTTTAGAGTCGAGTTAGAAAGAAGAAAAAGAAGATGATAGAAGTTGGGTTGATAGAAGAAAACTAGTCACAACAGAGATGAAATGTCTGCGCAGAATGCTGTTGGAAACATGAAGAGAGGGTTGAGAAATGAAGGCATCAGGGAAAACAAATTAGGTACAACATTAGTACTGAGCTTCATAAAGAAACAATAAATTAAATGGTTCGGCTACATAAGCAGTTTACTAATATACAGTGCACCTCAAAGAACAATGTTGCTCCGATGTAATGGATACAAAGCAAAAGACCGGCCAAGCAAATGGTGGACCTCATGATATGATGATGCTCGTCCATCATGGGTGATGATGACCACACAAATTTTCATCCAAGGGATTGTAGTTTCGCTATGTTTGTCTGTGTGTGCGTAGATGACTAGTGAGCCCGATACGGGCTTGAAATGTTCGTGTTAACAGGGGCAACGAAAGACACTATTTATGAATCTCACATAAAGGCTTGTTCTAGAAATGTCTTTTATCATGACACTATGAGGCAAAACAGGATTGTAGTACAAGAAAAGAAAGTAGTGGAGTTGAACTTAAATAAATGTTTTGTACTTTATATCCAGCAGCCGCCTTAGCGTAGTAGTTAGTGAATTTGGTTCGTAGACACGTGGACCTAGAATCAGATTCCACAGTTGGAGTGTGATATTCCCCCATCTGTATCAGTGCCAGAAAAGCAATGTGCCACATGGTATGATAACGAGTTCTGTACTACTACTACACTACTTTAAATTTATAGTCAACTTAGGGGTCTGACCTAACCTATAGTCAACTTAGGGGTCTGACTTAGCCGTTCTGTTCACGAGTGCATTTTTTTCCAGAGACCCCTAGGATTATTGATGGGGTTACGGAGTTCGTGCTTTGTGCAATGCTCTCGGCAGTTGGTGTGCCATTTATGCGGAGAGGGGCCGGGCTATATGGGTTAAAAACCCGGTGCAAAGAAGTCAATCCTTCGTCTTTTAGTCAACTTAAGACAAAACAGGATTAGAGAAAAGTAAGAAGAAGGAGCAGCTATATTTGTTAAAAGCACCTTCACCATCTGTTGCTGTTTTATTCTAGTTAAAACATGATATTCATCTCGATCTGAGCAGTTCACAGGATCTGAGCAGTTCACAGGATCTGAGCAGTTCACAGGATCTGAACAGTTCACAGGATCTGAGCAGTTCACAGACACGATCTTCTACTTCTTTGAACGCTCCATATCGACCACTTGTTAACCACTCTTTGTGATTTGTAAGTGATCTGAGCCTCAGAGCGATTGTGCGTTGTGCCAGTTATGAGCCTACAAGTAGGCCAGCACATCCGATTTCTGCGACGCTTTTTATTTAGTAGGGTAGCTTCCTTAGGTCCCTACCTCAGTCGCCTCTTATGACATGCCTTGTAGGTTGCAGTGCTACTATTCTTTGCTGTCCTTGAGGGATAGATATGACGAAGGTTCGCATCACCATTTTGATCTCGTAGATTTGTGCATTGCAGAAACAACTGTATTTTTTCAAGGTTCAGTGGGGCGTTATCAATCTCCTACTGATTAGCTAGGTCATAGTATAGTTATTTAGAGTTTCTAACGCTTTAATAAAGGAAGATTGCTTGAAACACACTAAACAGAAATTAGTAAACCATATACTGCAGACTTGAACGAGTCCGTATCCTGGGCAAAGTAGGTTACCTACGAGTAACCTTGTTGAATACTTTGGCAACATTGTCCTTTCATCATCATCAGGTGCCGTCTCCACATCGAAGGTTGGCTGCAATGAATCTCAGCATCCTCTGTCTTTCGCCTTGGTGTTGCACACTGCCAGACTGTAACCTGTCCATTTCTTAAGTTTCCCTCCCACTTATCTCTCGGTCTTCCTCTTGCTCTTCTCCCTCAACTTTCCCCTCTAGTAAATGTTTTATCATGGTGTCATGCCTGTTTATGTGCCCAAAATACTTTACTTGTCTGAATTTTATTTCTCTTAATAATTGTTTCTTCATGCCTAGTTTTCCTAAAACTTGTTTATTTGTCTGTTTTTCTGTCCATGAAACTCTGCTTATTCTTCTATATATCCACATCTCAAATGCATCAATTCTGTCTTCTAACTGCTTGTTCATTGTCCATGTTTCCGAGCCATACATTAATATAGGATATATATAGCATTTGATCATTCTAATTTTTAGCCTGTTTGTGATTTGTTTGGATGTCAGTAACTTTCTCATACTATTGTCCGTTAGACTTTTATAATATAAAGATATTTGTATCCATGTGAATTCACTTCATCTCTCTCTCTCTCTCTCTCTCTCTCTCTCTCTCTCTGCATTTATCTCTCAATGTAATGCTGTTGTGTACACCCACACGTACAGTAGTTCTTGTACATTGTTTATTGATTGTAAAATATTCTGTTCCGTCTGTCTGCCTTTAACACATAAAAAACATACACCAGCTATTGTTAAATTGTGCGTAGTCATATTACCATTAAGATGTTACAGTTTATCGAGGTGATGTTTACACAGGTTAAACGTTGCTAGAATAGGCATCACTGCATTTCAAACGAAACCTGCAAATTTAATCTATTTCAACATATTTTTATAGAAATCGCCAATGTACTTTCTCCGTAACTCCTGCGACCCCTCTGAATGTATGTTCCTAGCTCAAAGAGTTAGGTTATTGGTTACTAAACTGATGTCACATCATTCCGGATGATGGTGCTCATATTCGTTTGTTTGTTTGATTGATTGATTGCTTGATAGGATCATCATTGCACTTTGATGAGTCGCCATGTGTGCTCCATCTCTTTCTTACACAGAAAGATATCAGCGGCAGCGCACAAACTACTTTGCATTGGCAAGGATCCCCAATGTAATTTAGAAGATGGTGAAAACTTTTGTAGAACGTTTTTAAATTTTTCTAATGAATTGTGCCCGGGCTGTGGCTTTCCAACATACTCTTCTCAATTTAGAACTGTCAATGGTTATTTTATGTGCTCAAATTGAACACAGGACCTTCGTTATCGTCAGTCTTCGATAGGACTAGGAACTCGATCTCACCTACACCGAGATCAGGAATCTGGGAAATATCCAATATCGTTCCAATGTAGATGGTATGATCAGTTGCAGCCCTATATTCCATTTGGAAACTGAAAGAATTGATAAGACATATGTACAACTAGTCTTGTTTATAAATCAACCCGTTGTATGTAGATGTATATATGTTGTGTTCCTTTTTGTATGTAGATGTACATATGGTGTGTTCCTGTTGTATGTAGATGCACATATGTTGTGTTCCTTTTTGTATGTAGATGTACATATGTTGTGTTACTGTTGTATGTAGATGCACATATGTTGTGTTCCTGTTGTATGTAGATGACATATGTGTGTTCCTGTTGTATGTAGATGACATATGTTGTGTTCCTGTTGTATGTAGATGTACATATGTTGTGTTCCTGTTGTATGTAGATACATATGTTGTGTTCATGTTGTATGTAGATGCACATATGGTGTGTTCCTGTTGTATGTAGATGTACATATGTTGTGTTCCTGTTGTATGTAGATGTACATATGTTGTGTTCCTTTGTATGTAGATCACATATGGTGTGTTCCTGTTGTATGTAGATGACATATGTTGTGTTCCTGTTGTTGTAGATGTACATATGGTGTGTTCCTGTTGTATGTAGTCACATGTTGTGGTAGAACTATTCCTGAATTGATAAGACATACGTACAACTAGTCTTGTTTATAATCAACCGTTGTATGTAGATGTACATATGTTGTTTCCTTTTGTATGTAGATGACATATGTGTGTTCCTGTTGTATGTAATGCACATATGTGTATTCCTGTTGTATGTAGATGCACATATATTGTTTCCTTGTATGTAGATGCACATACATTGTTTCCTTTGTATGTAGATGTACATATGTTGTGTTCCTGTTGTATGTAGATGTACATATGTTGTGTTCCTGTTGTATGTAGATGTACATATGTGTGTTCCTTTGTATGTAGATGTACATATGTTGTGTTCCTGTTGTATGTAGATACACATATGGTGTGTTCCTGTTGTATGTAGATGCTCATATATTGTTCCCTTTGTAGTAGATGCAGATATATCGTGTATCTTGTTGTATGTGTATGCATATATTGGTACTTAGTATGTGGGTGCACATAGTTGTGTTGATCGTGGATACCTCACATATAAAGTCTTGCACAATGTTGTGTCTGTACGAGTTTCCATACTGGTATCCTGCGGACCCACGGGTCCTCAAGCGCTATAAGAAATATTATGATCTTTGGCATTTCAAACAGGAACAATTTTTATTAAATAAAAACAACGGAAGTATAATAACAGTGGTAAACTAGTTCCTCTGCGAAATCAAAGGACCCGGACCAGACCGGAGCCTAAATGTCTGACAGGGCAAAATGAAAAATAATTTGTAGTTTCCCGTAGTCTAAGAAACTGGAGCCAGCTTGACTGTTGGTGTGGTGTAATAATAACTCCATCGCTAAAAGATATTCATATATAGAAACTTTTTCGGGTCGGCGGCAGCAAAATGTATTGTAAAAGGGGGTCGGTGGTAATGCAAAAGTGTGGAAACCTCTGGTCTAGTACATACGTGGAATAATTATGATTATCGACGCGTTTCTAAGATGATTTGAAATGTCAACTACTTTACCCTGGTTTTTTTCTCTCTTTGTATTCTATATCCCTATTCCTCCCACTCCCATCTTTTGACAAAAATAATAACTAATGAAACCTGCAACTAGATTCATTGCTGTCTTGTTATTTGATTTCTTTATTTGCCTAGCAGTTTGTACATTTGATTTGTTTGTGTAGTTTAATCCACGGGCTGCTAAATGTCAGCAGCAGAACTACATACATCAATATTACGTGTTTAGTTTGTGTTAACAACTTGACGCCATCATGGGAAGCAGATATCACAGGCAATGTGTTTATTGTGATTTGAGAGCTAATCTGTGTGTGGTCATATTTATCTACAGTGATTTGAGAGCTATCTGTGTGCAGTCATATTTATCTATAGTGATTTGAGAGCTAATCTGTGTGTGGTCATATTTATCTACAGTGATTTGAGAGCTATCTGTGTGTGGTCATATTTATCTATAGTGATGTGAGAGCTATCTGTGTGTGGTCATTTATCTACAGTGATTTGAGAGCTATCTGTGTGTGGTCATATTTATCTATAGTGATGTGAGAGCTATCTGTGTGCAGTCATATTTATCTATAGTGATTTGAGAGCTCATCTGTGTGTGGTCATATTTATCTATAGTGATGTGAGAGCCATCTGTGTGTGGTCATATTTATCTATAGTGATTTGAGAGCCATATGTGTGCGGTCATATTTATCTATAGTGATTTTAGAGCCATCTGTGTGCCGTCATATTTATCTATAGTGATGTGAGAGCCATATGTGTGCGGTCATATTTATCTATAGTGATTTTAGAGCCATCTGTGTGCCGTCATATTTATCTATAGTGATGTGAGAGCTATCTGTGTGTGGTCATATTTATCTATAGTGATTTGAGAGCCATCTGTGTGCGGTCATATTTATCTATAGTGATTTTAGAGCCATCTGTGTGCCGTCATATTTATCTATAGTGATGTGAGAGCTATCTGTGTGTGGTCATATTTATCTATAGTGATTTGAGAGCTATCTGTGTGTGGTCATATTTATCTATAGTGATGTGAGAGCTATCTGTGTGCGGTCATATTTATCTATAGTGATTTGAGAGCTCATCTGTGTGTGGTCATATTTATCTATAGTGATGTGAGAGCCATCTGTGTGTGGTCATATTTATCTATAGTGATTTGAGAGCCATATGTGTGCGGTCATATTTATCTATAGTGATTTTAGAGCCATCTGTGTGCCGTCATATTTATCTATAGTGATGTGAGAGCCATATGTGTGCGGTCATATTTATCTATAGTGATTTTAGAGCCATCTGTGTGCCGTCATATTTATCTATAGTGATGTGAGAGCTATCTGTGTGTGGTCATATTTATCTATAGTGATTTGAGAGCCATCTGTGTGCGGTCATATTTATCTATAGTGATTTTAGAGCCATCTGTGTGCCGTCATATTTATCTATAGTGATGTGAGAGCTATCTGTGTGTGGTCATATTTATCTATAGTGATTTGAGAGCCATCTGTGTGTCATTTATCTATAGTGTGTGAGCATCTGTTGGTCATTTTATCTATAGTGATTTTAGACCATCTGTGTGCCATCATATTTATCTATAGTGATGTGAGAGCTATCTGTGTGAGGTCATATTTATCTATAGTGATTTTAGAGCCATCTGTGTGCCATCATATTTATCTATAGTGATGTGAGAGCTATCTGTGTGTGGTCATATTTATCTATAGTGATGTAGGCTATATTGTGGTCATATTTATCTAAGTGATTTTAGAGCCATCTGTGTGCCATCATATTTATCTATAGTGATGTGAGAGCTATCTGTGTGTGGTCATATTTATCTATAGTGATGTGAGAGCTATATGTGTGCGGTCATATTTATCTATAGTGATTTTAGAGCCATCTGTGTGCCATCATATTTATCTATAGTGATGTGAGAGCCATCTGTGTGTGGTCATATTTATCTATAGTGATTTGAGAGCTATATGTGTGCGGTCATATTTATCTATAGTGATTTTAGAGCCATCTGTGTGCCATCATATTTATCTATAGTGATGTGAGCTATCTGTGTGGTCATATTTATCTATAGTGATTTGAGCCATCTGTGTGTGTCATATTTATCTATAGTGATTTGAGAGCTATATGTGTGCGGTCATATTTATCTACAGTGATTTGAGAGCCATATGTGTGCAGTCATATTTATCTATAGTGATTTGAGAGCTATCTGTGTGTGGTCATATTTATCTACAGTGATTTGAGAGCTATCTGTGTGTGGTCATATTTATCTATAGTGATTTGAGAGCTATATGTGTGTGGTCATATTTATCTATAGTGATTTGAGAGCCATCTTTGTGCAGTCATATTTATCTATAGTGATTTTAGAGCCATCTGTGTGTGGTCATATTTATCTACAGTGATTTGAGAGCCTATGTGTGAGTCATATTTATCTATAGTGATGTGAGAGCTATATGTGTGTGGTCATATTTATCTATAGTGATGTGAGAGCCATCTTGTGCGTCATATTTATCTATAGTGATGTGAGAGCCATCTGTGTGCAGTCATATTTATCTATAGTGATGTGAGAGCTATCTGTGTGCAGTCATATTTATCTATAGTGATTTGAGAGCTAATCTGTGTGCGGTCATATTTATCTATAGTGATTTGAGAGCTAATCTGTGTGCAGTCATATTTATCTATAGTGATTTGAGAGCTAATCTGTGTGCGGTCATATTTATCTATAGTGATTTGAGAGCTAATCTGTGTGCAGTCATATTTATCTATAGTGATTTGAGAGCCATATGTGTGCAGTCATATTTATCTATAGTGATTTGAGAGCTATCTGTGTGCAGTCATATTTATCTATAGTGATTTGAGAGCTATATGTGTGCGGTCATATTTATCTATAGTGATTTGAGAGCTATCTGTGTGCGGTCATATTTATCTATAGTGATTTGAGAGCTATTTGTGTGAGTCATATTTATCTATAGTGATGTGAGAGCTATCTGTGTGCAGTCATATTTATCTATAGTGATTTGAGAGCCATCTGTGTGCCATCATATTTATCTATAGTGATGTGAGAGCCATCTGTGTGCCGTCATATTTATCTATAGTGATGTGAGAGCTATCTGTGTGTGGTCATATTTATCTATAGTGATTTTAGAGCCATCTGTGTGCCATCATATTTATCTATAGTGATTTGAGAGCCATCTGTGTGTGGTCATATTTATCTATAGTGATTTTAGAGCCATCTGTGTGCCATCATATTTATCTATAGTGATGTGAGAGCTATCTGTGTGTGGTCATATTTATCTATAGTGATTTGAGAGCCATCTGTGTGTGGTCATATTTATCTATAGTGATGTGAGAGCTATCTGTGTGTGGTCATATTTATCTATAGTGATTTGAGAGCCATCTGTGTGCCATCATATTTATCTATAGTGATGTGAGAGCTATCTGTGTGTGGTCATATTTATCTATAGTGATTTGAGAGCCATCTTTGTGCAGTCATATTTATCTATAGTGATTTTAGAGCCATCTGTGTGTGGTCATATTTATCTACAGTGATTTGAGAGCCATATGTGTGCAGTCATATTTATCTATAGTGATTTGAGAGCTAATCTGTGTGTGGTCATATTTATCTATAGTGATTTGAGAGCTAATCTGTGTGTGGTCATATTTATCTATAGTGGATTTAGAGCCATAGAGTCGTAAGAGGCAACCAAGGTAGGGCCTAGGAAGCTACCTAGTAAATAAAAAGCGCCCAGAAATCGGATGTGCTTGCCTACTTGTAAGTGCATAACTGGCACAACATACAATAGCTCTAACTTCTTAGGCTCAGATCACATACAGATCACAAAGAGTGGTTTATTAAGTGGTGACTATGAAGAGTTCGAAGAAGTAGAAGACTAATTTAACAGTATGAAATATTTGTGTATGAATATCTGAATGGAACTTCGTAGATTTTCTTAGAAATCGTTCACTTAGTCTACAAGTAGTTCTACCCATATGTCTGTCTAGAGCTGCTTGCACACTGTCAACAAGAGAATATCGTCTTCTTCTTCAGCGATCTCTGGTCATGCGCTTATTTTACTGTGGACCAAAAAACTGGGCAGTCAGTCAGGTTTCCCCAAAGCTTAGTTTTCAGGTCGACTAGGTGTGGCCACTTGTTGCTTCTCAGCTCCCCCAGGAGAGGACAGTCTTGCAGGACATGCTCTTGTCTCTGTTCCGCCTGCTGACTCTGGCAGAGAACTTTTTGACTTATTCCTAGTTTATATTAGTGTTCTACGAGAGAATATGAGCATCATCATACAAAATAGACTTTGGACATTCTATTGAACATGTGGTACGCATTTAGACTTTGCCACGAAAACTGCACTGAGATTGACACCAGAGGGTGAACTAAAACGCACGTAACCCAAAATATCCTGAAGGAGAACAGTATTCAAGAACTGAAAGAAATGAATAATAGCAGGAATACAGTACAGAGGACAGCCAAGAAAAAATAAAAATGGTGTGCAATTGTTGCTTCCCAAAGCGCCAGGGTCGTCACAGGCCGGAGAGATAAATTTAAACCACTCCATCATCGGTGTTATACTATGTCCTATGATTGTTTAATATTATGCAGTCAATCAGTAACGTCACTTCACACCATTTTCTCTTAAATGTCCTGAGAAGTCCTAGTACAACTTTCTCTAACCATGTATTGTCTGTTATATTTACGTCTTATGAATGTTATTCCACATGTCTTCGATTCTACGACGCACTTTCCACCTCATATAAACATCTCTGTGGCTAAAGGGTTAAGCCCTTTGCCTTGCGAGTCGATGGCCGTGGGTTCGAATCCGAACCGCGCCGTTCTGTTCACGAGTGCAGTTTTTCCAGAGACCCCCTAGGATTGTTGCTGGAGCTATGGAGTTCATGTTTTGTGCAGTACTCTCGGCAAGTGGCGTGCCATTTCTGCGGATAGGGACCAAGCCATATGGGTAAAACCCAGTGCAATGAAGTCAATCCTTCGGCTTTAAAACCCGTTAAACGTCTCTAGAAATGTGTGCATCTGTGGACTTTCTTCACGTGAGAGAAACTATACAAGTAGTTGCTCAGTGTTTTCTCTATTTGTCATTTCATTGTTTATATTTCCCTTCATATTTCGACAATTCTCATTGAGAACGAACGTGTTTATATTCATACAAATCCGACTTTAAATTAACAGAATATAAAGTGGGTGTATATATGTATATGTTCTGCATTAAAGCCACACATTTGATCCTTCAAGGTGACTTTAGCCTCAGGTGATGTTGTATACACTTACCTTTACAAACTGTGTTGGTGTGTGTCGTCTAGAATATGTATATTTTATGTTAATTACTAATGTAGTCAGGGAAAGATACAACAAAAAACGAATTCAGTAAGTTAATTTGCAATATTAAATGTTGTCTCAATCTTAACATATGCCAGCGCAAGTTGAAAATATAGCTAACGATAAAGTAAGTTGAATGCATTTAAAAATAGATATCTGCCAAAAATAATGAACATAAAATGGGATGAATTCAGAAGTGATCTTCTTCTTCTTCTTATTTGCGTTCGTTCTTTACGACCAATTGTAATCACTCTTTGTGATATGTTTGATTTTTGCCAAGAACGTGTATATGTTGCACATTGGTTTGGTAGACCCCAAACGCATTGACTTTTACACGTTTAGGGCACGTGCATCTGATTTCAGCCAAATCTCATTAGTCGCCTCTTACGACATGCTTGGTAGGTTACAGTGGTTCTATTCTTTACAACCCAAATTTGTGTCCCGGTAACCACTCGGGCGATTCAGAAGTGATGAAATCAAAGAAATATCTGGTCAACCAGCTTTCGTAGACATCTCATTTCACATGTTGTAATCTTTCTTTCTTGTGTCTTAGGGGCCATGTTTGACACTGATAGCAGAGAGTTTGAATAAATATGCAGTTTATCAGTTGTCGTTTGACTGCCATGTAAGTTAAATTGCATATGCTTTGCTGGACTTTGCAAATCAACCCCAGCTTTTTTAACGCTGTTTGTTATTTTTAAAGGCATTATTACATTCAGTAGTTTGCCATTTGTGGTGTCTGTGGCCTAGGGGTTAGTGACTCTGTCTATTAACCTCGACGCTCTCAGTTAGAATCACGCTGCGGACAGTTTGTTTGCAAATTGTTTCGCGTGGATTTTAACAAAGGACGATGGCACCACCCGTTCAGAAAGCAATGACAAACTACTGAACTGGTTTGCTAATACCTAGAAAAATCACAAACAGCGTTACAAAGCTGGGGGTTGATTCGCAAAGTCCTGTAAAGGATATGCAATTAACTTTAGTTTGCCATTGCTTTCTGAACGGGTGGTGCCATCGTCCTTTTGTAAAAATCCAAGCTGTCTTGCAACCAAGCTGTCCGCAGCGCGATTCGAACTCAGAACGTCGGGGTTAATAGACTGAGTCACTATCCCCTAAGCCACAGACGCTGTGAATATACTCCCGAGATATTTGAATTTTGGAATCTGTTGTAGTTTTACTTTATTCACATGTATGTTTAGTTGACCTATTGACCTACTTATTGTCATGACTTGTTATATTTTATATATTAGTTTGTATATCAGTTGTTTTTTTAGATTGCAAATTTATTTGTTATCAGTTATATGCGGACTATTATCATAACATTCAGGACATGTCCATAGGTACTCTGATCTCCGCCTCAGCAAATCCAGCAGCGTCCAGCGGCCCAACACGCCAGTTCGATGTTGATTTTATTTATTTATTTTGTGTCTCATTCTGTACACTATAATCTGATAACCCCTGATTGTGTGTGTAACCTAGTCACATTCTTTGTGATAGTTTACCAACATTTGACTTTGCTATCTAGTATTTCTATTACTTCTCTTCATGTGGTAACCTCGCTTGTAATTAACTGTTATCAAGTCCAATAGTCTCATTTAACATTTGGTAACAATCTGTGAGATGTTACTTGTTCTAGTTAACGTTGTGCTAAACATCCCTTTTTTATTTTTTTTACTTTAGGTTATATTTGTAACATTAGTTTTTTGTGAGTTATTATATATACATATTCATTTAAAATATTAGTTTTGTGTGTTGTTCTTGCAGTCAATTTGATTTAGAACATTAATTTGTTGTGTATTCTTGCGTGATGTATTGCTGTCAGGATGTTGCATCTCATTCCTTCGCTGCTATAACTATTCATTACTAACTGCATAGTGTGATACAGGAACCTCTTGTATTTCTGTTATTCTAACCAGCTTTCCAGTTGTCTATATATATATAATTTTTTTTCCGATCCAGAAGCACTTAAGCTGTTCAGCTCTTCGGCTCGGTGCCATGGACATCGTAACCCTTCGGTTCGGTGCCACGAACACCGTAAATCTGGGGAATCTGTGGCTTTTCTGCCATCCCGCGGAATTGAACCCGCACACACAGAGGGATAGTCAGTCACCCGTAGTCCAACGCGCTACGAACACGCTGAGCAGACGGGCTGTCTATATATATATATATATATATATATATATATATATGGAGAACTGATATGTAAATGAGTTAATTTGAGTGGGGACAGAAAGCGTTATATATCTTATATAATATATTATATTTGTGTCTTTCTTTTCTTCAATCATGTTTTGCCTCACAAAGTCAGGATAAGAAGAGATTTCTAGAACAGGCTTGTGTGTACGCTTCATAAACAGTGTCTTTCGTTACCTATTATCTCTGAAGTCCACCTTTTATGTGGTCGGCCTTTTGTTTTTTATCCACTGTAGCGGAGTAACATTGCTCTTTGAGGTGCTTTGTCTGTTGGTAATCTGCTTATATTGCAGATCTATTTAATTTGTTGTTTCATGATGAAGTTCAGTACTGATGTTTTACCCACTTTTTTCCTAATGTCTTCATTTCTAAACCGGTCTCTTCTTGTTACTCCCAGCATTCTGCGTAGACACTTCATCTCTGTCATGACTAGTTTTCTTCTATCATTTGATGTCTTTATTTCTCAACCGGTCTCTTCTTGTTACTCCCAGCATTCTGCGTAGACACTTCATCTCTGTCATGACTAGTTTTCTTCTATCATTTGATGTCTTTATTTCTCAACCGGTCTCTTCTTGTTACTCCCAGCATTCTGCGTAGACACTTCATCTCTGTCATGACTAGTTTTCTTCTATCATTTGATGTCTTTATTTCTCAACCGGTCTCTTCTTGTTACTCCCAGCATTCTGCGTAGACACTTCATCTCTGTCATGACTAGTTTTCTTCTATCATTTGATGTCTTTATTTCTCAACCGGTCTCTTCTTGTTACTCCCAGCATTCTGCGTAGACACTTCATCTCTGTCATGACTAGTTTTCTTCTATCATTTGATGTCTTTATTTCTCAACCGGTCTCTTCTTGTTACTCCCAGCATTCTGCGTAGACACTTCATCTTTGTCATGACTAGTTTTCTTCTATCATTTGATGTCTTTATTTCTCAACCGGTCTCTTCTTGTTACTCCCAGCATTCTGCGTAGACACTTCATCTCTGTCATGACTAGTTTTCTTCTATCATTTGATGTCTTTATTTCTCAACCGGTCTCTTCTTGTTACTCCCAGCATTCTGCGTAGACACTTCATCTCTGTCATGACTAGTTTTCTTCTATCATTTGATGTCTTTATTTCTCAACCGGTCTCTTCTTGTTACTCCCAGCATTCTGCGTAGACACTTCATCTCTGTCATGACTAGTTTTCTTCTATCATTTGATGTCTTTATTTCTCAACCGGTCTCTTCTTGTTACTCCCAGCATTCTGCGTAGACACTTCATCTCTGTCATGACTAGTTTTCTTCTATCATTTGATGTCTTTATTTCTCAACCGGTCTCTTCTTGTTACTCCCAGCATTCTCTGTAGACACTTCATCTCTGTCATGACTAGTTTTCTTCTATCATTTGATGTCTTTATTTCTCAACCGGTCTCTTCTTGTTACTCCCAGCATTCTGCGTAGACACTTCATCTCTGTCATGACTAGTTTTCTTCTATCATTTGATGTCTTTATTTCTCAACCGGTCTCTTCTTGTTACTCCCAGCATTCTGCGTAGACACTTCATCTCTGTCATGACTAGTTTTCTTCTATCATTTGATGTCTTTATTTCTCAACCGGTCTCTTCTTGTTACTCCCAGCATTCTGCGTAGACACTTCATCTCTGTCATGACTAGTTTTCTTCTATCATTTGATGTCTTTATTTCTCAACCGGTCTCTTCTTGTTACTCCCAGCATTCTGCGTAGACACTTCATCTCTGTCATGACTAGTTTTCTTCTATCATTTTCTGTCAGCGTCCAGATTTGGCACTGATAGCATAATGTGGGGAGAGAGATTATGTTGAACAAAGCTCTTTTTGTGTTCATGGTGACATGTTTGCATTCTATTTTTGTAATATGTTTATTCCTATTCTGTATCAAGTGTGTTCTATCGCATGTTTTGAAAAATATTTTTAACTTGATATTGTTTTATTTTGCTCTTGCGGTTAAAACTCTTGTCTAATATGTTTTTCTAAAATGAAAATGTTACAATTAATATTATCCCCAACTGATTGATTGATAGGAACATCATCATTGCACTTCGGTGAGTAACCATGTGTGCTCCTATCTCTTTCTTACATAGGAAGATCTCAGCTGCAGTGCATGAACTCTGTAGCACTGCGAGGAAACTATTTCTATTTAACACATCATTACAATTGATGCTCATTTCTAATTGCTCATGTCTTAATATATGTTAACCCTGTAATGTTCGGGTACTAAGAAAATCTCATTTATAAATGAGATGGCTACATGACTATATTAATAGTTTTCATGATATACTTCATACATATTTTTTTCCCTTCTTTGTGACTGTATAATTATTTGAAATTTGTTGAAAAATCTATTTTTAGCATCACCAAATTTAGGTCACTGATATCACATATTACATGACACTGATATTAAAATCACATATCTGGATAGTACATTCAATTAGTTTTCCAACCATATATAACATGTTTATGTTAAATTCATGGAGTATATATGGTTTCTAGTAATAGAGCAGGCCTTCAAAAATAACAAAAAAAACTTAAAAAGCCATGAACGTTTAAGAGTTAAGACAATCTTCCGCTTGTTCTATAAGGACTCCAGCTGTTCTAGTTTCTTGTCCTGCATGTTCATCACTGTTGTTCATCACTGTTGTTCATATTTTGTTTATCAAAGTTAATCAGCATCGTTTGTCTGGGCATTTAGGATGGATAAAGGGGATGTTCTTTCGTTACTTCCTGTTGAACCACCTGTGTGTTGCGGTGGCCCGCAATGGGAGCGAAGAATAGTAACACTGCGACCTACAAGGCATGTAGTAAGGCGACTGAGATAGGGGCCTAGGAAGCTACTCTAGTAAATAAAAACGTTACAGAATTCGACTGTGCTGGTCTACTTGTAGGCGCATAACTGGCACAAAGTACAATCGCTCTTAGACTCAGATCACAAAGAGTGGTTTAACAAGTGGTCGATATGGGCGCTCGAAGAAGAAGAATGATACTAAAATTGATATTAAATCTATTCAACGATTTAATGAGTTTGCAATTACACGTTCTACAAATAAACTGGGATGCCTAAGTGACAGTGAGAGGAGTGTGTTTAACCAGCAAGCTACAGGAATCATCTGTACACATAACATGCTCTTTGACATCTGTTGGAGGATACTGAGCACCTATATGTCTGTCCGGTGTGCTATGACTCGGTTCAATAACAATTAAAGTTATATAGCAGCTAATGTTTTCTTTGTCTCTCTCTCTCTCTCTCTATCACAGAGTGTCCAGGCACTTCTAGATTGTGGCTGTGACATCAATCTGACTGACAACTCTGGATTGACTGCGGCTGAGCTTGCTGATAATTGTGGTCAAACCCAAGCTGCAGCTCTTATACGAGGAGAACTTACACTTTCTCAACTCGGATTTGATAGTTCCAGCCAGCTCCAGGTAAGGAAGAGAATCTTATCTTGCTATTACTACCACAGAATTTACACTTTCTCAACTCGGAATTGATAGTTCCAGCCAGCTCCAGGTAAGGAAGAGAATCTTATCTTGCTATTACTACCACAGAACTTACACTTTCTCAACTCGGAATTGATAGTTCCAGCCAGCTCCAGGTAAGGAAGAGAATCTTATCTTGCTATTACTACCACAGAACTTACACTTTCTCAACTTGGAATTGATAGTTCCAGCCAGCTCCAGGTAAGGAAGAGAATCTTATCTTGCTATTACTACCACAGAACTTACACTTTCTCAACTTGGAATTGATAGTCCCAGCCAGCTCCAGGTAAGAAAGAGAACCTTATCTTGCTATTACTACCACAGAACTTACACTTTCTCAACTCGGAATTGATAGTTCCAGCCAGCTCCAGGTAAGGAAGAGAATCTTATCTTGCTATTACTACCACAGAACTTACACTTTCTCAACTTGGAATTGATAGTTCCAGCCAGCTCCAGGTAAGGAAGAGAATCTTATCTTGCTATTACTACCACATAACTTACACTTTCTCAACTTGGAATTGATAGTTCCAGCCAGCTCCAGGTAAGAAGGAACCTTATCTTGCTATTACTACCACAGAACTTACACTTTCTCAACTTGGAATTGATAGTTCCAGCCAGCTCCAGGTAAGGAAGAGAATCTTATCTTGCTATTACTACCACAGAACTTACACTTTCTCAACTTGGAATTGATAGTTCCAGCCAGCTCCAGGTAAGGAAGAGAATCTTATCTTGCTATTACTACCACAATGTTTTTTTATGTATTTTAATACACTACCATGACTCTCTCATGTCCTTACTATTAGTCTTATCTTATCTTAACCACATTTGCCTGAAGCTCGTGGGAGAGTTAGTTTTCTATCTTGTGCCAGGTGTGTTGTGCTTGGCGTTGTCAGTCCATGCTTTCGCAGGGACTCTGAGATGTTATCTATCATCGTGTTCTTGGCCTGCCTTGTGCTCTCTCCCTGAATGTCGATTATTGTTGACACGTGATGGTAGTAAATGGAGTTCCATTCTCATTAGATGGCCGAACCACTTGATTCTTTGCTTCTCGATGTACTGTGTGCATGGTATAGTACCAATGATGCTTCTGATATTCTCGTTTCTCACTCTATCTCTCCGTGACAGCTTTTCGTGGACATCTCATTTCACATGATGTAATCTTTCTTTCTTGTGTCTTAGTCAGGGGCCATACTATTAGTAACTGCCACAAAGTTATTTGTAATACTTCTCTTACATTTGTAGGTTGTCTTTTATTCTTCTTCTTGAATGCTCCATACCGACAACTTGTTAACCACTCTGTGTGATTTATATGTGATCTGAGCCTAAGAGCGATTGTTCGTTGTGCCAGCTATGTACCTACAAGTAGGCCAGCACATCCGTTTTCTGCGATATGTTTTATTTACTAGGGTAGTTTCCCTATGTCCTACACCAGTTGCCTCTTACAACACTGGGGCCTTGCAGGTCCCAGTAGTACTATTCTTTGCTTCCCTTGCTAGCTCCGGCACCACATGGGCGGTAAGTTGTCTAGCAATAACAGTAGCAGAATATCTGTGTTTACTTAGAAATATGTAATGTTTATCTGTATCTGTAGAATGAGGTAACTATTGTAATGGCCAAGGATAATTTCAATTTGTAATTTCAATTACAAACAGGCTAAAAATAAGAATGATCAAATGCTACATATATCTCCTATGTTAATGTATGGCTCTGAAACATGGACAATGAACAAGCAGTTAGAAGACAGAATTGATGCATTTGTGATGTGGATGTATAGAAGAATAGGCAGAGTTTCATGGACAGAAAAACAGAGAAACAAGTTTTAGGAAAACTAGGCATGCAGAAACAATTATTAAGACAAATAAAATTCAGACAAGTAAAGTATTTTGGGCACATAAAAAACATGACACCATGATAAAATCTTTACTAGAGGGGAAAGTTGAGGGGAAAAGAGCAAGAGGAAGACCGAGAAATAAGTGGGAGGAAACTTTAAGAAATGGACAGGTTACAGTCTGGCAGAGTGCAACACCAAGGCGAAAGACAGAGGATGCTGGAGATTCATTGCAGCCAACCTTCGATGTGGAGACGGCACCTGATGATGATGAACTATTGATTTAACAAATAATAAGGTATTGAAATATGATAGGATTCCTAGCACGGTTACCCTTATCCGTCAATATCACCTAATCTGTGGCTAAGTTTTTAAGCCTTTGCTGTGTGTTCCGAGGGTTGGGGATTCGAATCCGGACCCCATCGTTCAGTTCACATGTGTGTTTTGTTTCAAAGACTCCCCTAGGATTGTTGCAGGAGCTACGGAGTTCATGCTTTGTGCAATACTCTCAGTAGATAGCCTGCCACTTCTGTGGAGAGAGACCCAGTTATATGGGGGTAAAACCCAGAGCAATGAAGTCAATCTACTCATTATTCTATTTGGCCATTGAGCCATTTGTATGTGTCGATTCCTCCCCACCAATAATCGCTGACATATTCCGTTTCTGATATCTTTTTTTTTTTTAAATTGGTTCTCTCGACAGGTGCAGTCTCCTGCTGACTTGATCTGTCTTTCTGGGTTTGTCTGGAGTCTAGGTGACTTCAGCTTTCTGTCGCCGACTCACCAATCATGCTTTTATGTAGGGTGTGCTACCTGGACACTATAAATCCTATATACTTGGAGGAAAGTGTCATAGAAGTAGAAGGCAAGACAAGAAAAAAAATGTCCCTCAAGGGAGAGATAGGGCGATTGCTATTTGTCCCATAGCTGGGAGATGGGTTGGTTGTAGCCAGAGCATTTACCACTCGCTGGTGGGTTGTGCGCTGTCACCTTATGAGACCCAATCCTTCTTCCTACCATTTGGTCTGGCCTTTCACTTTCAGTCTGTTTGGCATGGTTAAACTTGCCAGGAGTTAGACTCCCTCCGACATGGCCTGAAGGATCCTAAAGGCACAGAAACCCTCCAACCACAATAAAGTAGGCTAATGTGAAGGGATTGCTCTATCTCAAGATATACTTCTTATTTATGTATCATAAAACTTAGAGGTCCCTCTCAGTCTTCCTTTCTGTATCCTCAGTCTCACTTACTGTCTCCCACTCAACCTTCCTCTCAGTATTCCTCTGTCTCCCTTTCTGTCTTCTCTCTCTCTGTCTCCCTCTGTCACTTTCTCTCACTGTTACATATTTATCTGGTGCGTTAGATTTCAGTTCAAGGTACACTACTCATCTCGTTTTCTTTCCTATTTCTCATGAAAATCATAAGTTTGTTCAGTCTCTCTCTTTCTCTCATTGATGTTCATTTGTCTGATGTGTTGTTACTTGCCTATTGAATAAAAGTACCTTACTGTTTTGTTTTTCTCTTTATCAGAACAATCAAACACACCATCAGCAAACATCACATATTAGCATCCCTCCACCACCACCACCAAACTTCCAACAAGAAAACTCCCACTTCAGCAGAAAATCCACTTATGCTAAAAGCAAGAACTCCCACCATTCAGTCTCACCACCTCTGCCTCCACCACCTGCGCAGTCACATTCCATAAGTTCTACGCCATCTACTGTTGGCTCACCTATTACTCCTCCCACACCGATCCATGAGGAGGAGAAGGAGTCAGTAGCTGCTCTAGGATATGGACATGGTTCAGTGAAACAACTATCTAGAGGGGTCTACAACAGTTCTGAAGGGCATCCGACCATCCAGAGAACACCTTCCAGAGTATCAGGTATTTTACCATATTCATATAGAAATGTATCATTAGCTGCTTGTGTCATTAAAATAAACTGTTGCTACTACTTGTAGTGAACTCGCTTCGCAAGGCTGGTGGTCTGGGTTCAGCTCCGCAATGCGCTGGAATTTTCCTGACCTCGACGGCTCTCATGTCGACCCAGCCTCAACTAGGTACCAGACATGCTCTGGGAAAGTAAAGACGGCCGGCGTGATGCTGACCACATCACCCATCGTGTGCCGACGGTCAATGAAAAATACAGTCCTAACACTGTATTGATCTATATACCACGAGGTATGAAAGGGTTCCTTTACTTTTTTTTACTACTTGTAGTACAGCTTATTATGGTGGTGTAGAATAGTTGGGAGGAGAGCCAGAGGAATTTAATAGCTGCATGGCTAGTGCAGTTGCCGCATAGCTGTTCAGGTTAGGATTTTTATTTTATGCCCACAACAGAAAAAAATCCTTGGCCTTACTGTGGATTGAACATGGGTCTCCCGCATTGTAGCCACACTCTAATCTGTTTGACTAGATGCTCCTGCATGTGTTATACATGCTCATAGATGACTTCCTGCTTGTGCTACATTCCTCATAGATGACTCTTCCTGCTTGTGCTAGATTCCTCATAGATGACTCTTCCTGTTTGTGTTACATTCCTAATACATCCTCATAGATGACTCTTCCTGCTTGTGCTACATTCCTCATAGATGACTCTTCATGTTTGTGCTACATTCCTCATACATCCTCATAGATAGCTCTTCCTGTTTGTGCTACATTTTGCATAGGTGTTTCTTCCTGTTTATGCTACAGTCTTCATGGATTACTCTTCCTGTTTGTGCTACATTCCTCAAACATTCTCATAGATGACTCTTCCCGCTTGTGCTACATTCCTCATAGATGACTCTTCCTGTTTTGCACATTCCTCATAGATGACTCTTCCTGTTTTGTACATTCCTCATAGATGACTCTTCCTGTTTTTGCTACATTCCTCATAGATGACTCTTTCTGTTTTTGCTACATTCCTCATAGATGACTCTTCCTGTTTTTGCTACATTCCTCATAGATGACTCTTTCTGTTTTTGCTACATTTCTCATAGATGACTTCTTCCTGTTTTGCTACATTCCTCATAGATGACTCTTTCTGTTTTTGCTACATTCCTCATAGATGACTCTTCCTGTTTTTGCTACATTCCTCATAGATGACTCTTTCTGTTTTTGCTACATTCCTCATAGATAACTCTTCCTGTTTGTGCTACATTCCTCATACCTCATAGATGACTCTTCCTGTTTGTGCTCATTCCTCATAGATGACTCTTCCTGTTTGTGCTACATTCCTCATCAGGATGACTCTTCCTGTTTGTGCGAACATTCCTCATACATCCTCATTCGGTCTCGGTGTAGAGGTTACGTGCTCGCCTCTCTTGGTGAGATCCTAGTGAAAAAATAAAACATTTTTTATATGTCATGGACCTCCACTGTTCTAGTTGTTCTTTCCATATATTTTATCTGACTTTCTTGCACACATGTAACACTGCTCAACATGGGTACGGCAAATGTACTATGTGATGGCTGCTGCAGCGGAGGACAGAGCACGAATTAGAATACCCAATGTGCCATGACGTCAATCGCATAACATAATATAACTGCCCAACATGTAGAAATCTTAATCAATACACCCAACTGACAGTCAATGAAAAATACAAGCTGTACATCTTATTACCCAATTAGAATACCCAATGTGCCATGACGTCAATCGCATAACATAATATAACTGCCCAACATGTAGAAATCTTAATCAATACACCCAACTGACAGTCAATGAAAAATACAAGCTGTACATCTTATTACCTATGTAATTGTGGTATCAACAGGTTCATTTATTTTAAACACCCAATGCTACTGTCACGCATGATAACTCTATCTCCCAGGTAATCTACTTCCCCATTGATATTGTCACTTACAGATGAGGATATGACCTGCTTGCTGACTACCTACTAGATATTTCTTTTACTCCATTATCATTCTGTTTTTGGAGTACAGAATGGCCTAAGCAGTTGTTATTCATATATATTCCAAGTCAAGTGTGGTGTAGCTAGACAAAAACAATATGCTGGTAGCCAAAGTAGAATAGTTTAGTTTAGTCGTCGGATCACCATCACTGCACGTCGAACAAATTAGTCCATAAGTGCTCCAATCTCTCCCTCAGTATGTCCATCAGCGTGTGGTGACTAATAACACCGGTTCTTTGTTGGTTTACAATTCTTCTTTGTCTGCCAGCATAGCGTTCTTGTCGAGCTACACCACACCTAACTTTGAGTTCTTGCAGTCTGGTTAGTGTTGTAGATTCACCGCTATTACGTGAATCATGTACACGCCTCTCTCCCTTAAGGAATTTATAATATCAGCCTGGTCCATTGCTCGCCGCTTTGTACAGCAGCCATACCTGCAAGCCTATCCGCACGTTCATTCCCCTTACACCTGCATGCCCTGGCACAAAAATAAAACTGATCTTTGTCAGCTTAGACCTCCCCAGAGACTCCATCCAATGTCTCCTAGTTCACCCTGTTTCAATCTTCCTGAGCATACTCATTGAGTCACTGAGAAAACATGCGTGGATGAAAGCCTTGATTCTAGCCAAATCATCGCTTTGGTAACCACCATGATTTCCATAGTGAGACTGCTCGTTGTCACAGCAAAACCACCACTGTCTTCCTTCACAACATCTCCCCCGACCTGAGCAGTGAAAGCCCACGAGTTCCGCACATGTCGAATCACTGAACCATCCGTATAAATGATTACATCATGCTCGGATGCGTTCTCAGATATCAATGCCTGAACTGCTACCTCCACGACAAGTGGGTTGTCTTATCTGCTTTCTTTATCAAGTTTGATGCATACAGAAAAACATGTATCGATTCCTGTTGGCACTGGTATCCATTCTTCACCGGGATCAATGTCTTCAAGTGTACACACCTGTTCAATACAGTCCTCGGCCTGACCCAACACAGAACCGGGATAGTTAGTCACCACACGCTGAGAGACAAACTGAGGGGGAGATCGGAACACTTATGGACTAATTGGTTTGATGTGCAGTGATGATGATCCAATGATTAAACTAAACACAGATATATATATATATTTTTGTTTCATACATTATTCTACTTTTTAATACCCGTTATGGATGACAGCAAAATTGTCCTTTTTGATATCTTGAGTTCAGATGAACTCATTTTTATATAAATATTGAATCCATTTTATATGATATAAACTCATTTTTATATAATATTAACTATTTTATATGAATATTAAACATTTTATATGAATATTAAATATTTTATATGAATATTAAACTCATTTTAATATGAATATTAAACTCATTTTTATATGAATATTAAACTTATTTTTATATGAATATTAAACTCATTTTTATATGAATATTAAACTTATTTTTATATGAATATTAAACTTATTTTTATATGAATATTAAACACATTGTTATATGAATATTCAGCTGTGTTATCTAAGCATCAGTTTAATGACACGCAGTACAGACTCATTAGATACTGGTTTGTAGGGTTGCTGACATCATGCTAGTGATATTGTACAGCAGTGTGTTCTCATCATTTTCTCTGTTGTGGTACACTTTTATCTGATGGTTTTAATGTATGTCTGGCACAGTTGTGAACTAAAATGTAATATGTGACATATTTATGTGTACTATTTGCAACTTTGTATGGACTCAACTTAAGGTAGATGGAGACACATCACATATCAGGTGGGGACATGCATCAAAGTATGTTAAAATATATTATGGCAAGTAGGGAACACACCTCTACATAGATGGAGGCACAAACCTCAGATTCTTTGGCTACCAGTATAACGCTTTTGTCTAGCCATGCCACACTTGACTTTGAATTCTTGCAGTCGGGTTAAGGTTATAGCTTCACTACCAATACTTTAATCAGTCTTACAGTAATCTAATTCATTCAAATTGACTTTCCATGACACTATATTTTGTAATCAACCAAATATAAAGTGATTGGGTGTGTGCTAGTTAGATATGTTATCACTTCTAGATAACATATATAAAATAGTGCAGTATATAACTACGACGAGTATGAACGAGTATTGATGTAGAACATCAGTGGATAACATTACATTATTAATATTGATGATTCCATTCAGTTTTATATTGCTATTGTTTGTACCCATTTATTTGTTGTATGAATTTTCTGTACAGTATAAAACTACGAGTATGAACGAGTATTGATGAGAACATCTCAGTGGATAGCATTACGTTATTAATATTGATGATTCCATTCAGTTTTATATTGCTATTGTTTGTACCCATTTATTATTTATTTGTTGTATGAATTTTCTGTACAGGAGTCTTATTATTGCTGCTCTTTATTTGTATGAATTTATTAACCATTTCACCCTTCTAGTTGATACACTGGCTCATAGTATTTTGTAAGATGACACAAAGCCATTATACAGGCTAATTTAGTATAGATTGCAAAGTAAATGTGTCCAGAGGTAAAGTAAATTATGGAGTAAAAGGGTTAACTCTTTCCACGCCAATCGCAGCACACTGTGCCAAAGGGTATTTCCTTTGAAAGCCATTCGCCGTACACTGTGCCATTCAAATTGTTTCCCTTATAAGAAGTCTTTCTAGCTTTGTTTCTACTATTTTACTTCTACTACTTTTTAACCTTGTTATTCTAATAGTGTGTCAGTTCATAATTGTATTATCAAATATATATGTTTATTATTTCATAATGTTTTAATTAAATTTTTACCTGAATTAACTGTAACGAAATAACTGCTGATGAGTTTTAAATTTTGAAATATATCTTATTTAGATTATCTGATTCATATTATGATTATTAATTGTTGTAATATTTATAATGTCAGTTATACTGTAGGTATGTTACTGAGTACATCATGTAAGTATGAGTTAGAAATTCTTAATATACTCTATTGTCAGAAACTGAGTTCATATATTTATTGTTGTGAAATTGTAAACTGTCAATATGTATTTTATTGTCTTCGTGAAAGTTGAGAATTCAATCAGATCTTTGTCTGTGAAGTTGTAGAACTTCAATATGATTCTATTGTTGGTGAAAAGTTGTAGAACTTCAATATGATTCTATTGTTGGTGGAAAGTTGTAGAACTTCAATATGATTCTATGTTGGTGAAAGTTGTAGAACTTCAATATGATTCTTTTGTTGATGAAAGTTGTAGAACTTCAATATGATTCTATTGTTGGTGAAAAGTTGTAGAACTTCAATATGATTCTATTGTTGGTGAAAAGTTGAACTTCAATATGATTCTATTGTTGGTGAAAAGTTGTAGAACTTCAATATGATTCTATTGTTGGTGAAAGTTGTAGGACTTCAATATGATTCTATTGTTGGTGGAAAGTTGTAGAACTTCAATATGATTCTATTGTTGGTGGAAAGTTGTAGAACTTCAATATGATTCTATTGTTGGTGAAAGTTGTAGGAACTTCAATATGATTCTATTGTTGGTGAAAGTTGTAGAACTTCAATATGATTCTATTGTTGGTGAAAAGTTGTAGAACTTCAATATGATTCTATTGTTGGTGAAAAGTTGTAGAACTTCAATATGATTCTATTGTTGATGAAAAGTTGTAGAACTTCAATATGATTCTATTGTTGATGAAAAGTTGTAGAACTTCAATATGATTCTATTGTTGGTGAAAAGTTGTAGAACTTCAATATGATTCTATTGTTGATGAAAAGTTGTAGAACTTCAATATGATTCTATTGTTGGTGGAAAGTTGTAGAACTTCAATATGATTCTATTGTTGGTGAAAAGTTGTAGAACTTCAATATGATTCTTTGTTGGGGGAAAAGTTGTAGAACTTCAATATGATTCTATTGTTGATGAAAAGTTGTAGAACTTCAATATGATTCTATTGTTGGTGGAAAGTTGTAGAACTTCAATATGATTCTATTGTTGATGAAAAGTTGTAGAACTTCAATATGATTCTATTGTTGGTGAAAAGTTGTAGAACTTCAATATGATTCTATTGTTGGTGAAAAGTTGTAGAACTTCAATATGATTCTATTGTTGGTGGAAAGTTGTAGAACTTCAATATGATTCTATTGTTGGTGGAAAGTTGTAGAACTTCAATATGATTCTTTGTTGGTGAAAGTTGTAGACTTCAATATGATTCTATTGTTGATGAAAAGTTGTAGAACTTCAATATGATTCTATTGTTGGTGGAAAGTTGTAGAACTTCAATATGATTCTATTGTTGGTGGAAAGTTGTAGAACTTCAATATGATTCTGTTGTTGGTGGAAAGTTGTAGAACTTCAATATGATTCTATTGTTGGTGAAAAGTTGTAGAACTTCAATATGATTCTATTGTTGGTGGAAAGTTGTAGGACTTCAATATGATACTATTTTAGTGGAAAGTTGTAGGAATCTCATCTGAATCCAAGAATGGAGAAAAACCTCCCATTTATTGATGTCTATCATGTCAAAACTGGTGACGCATGATACAATTTTTTGTGTATATAACATATAGACATGACCTTTGTGTGTTCATGTTAGGTGACTTCATTAAGGCTGTTGTTGATTGATATCAATTTTATTTTGACAGTTGACTCATCAGCTTCCAACTTTGGTGTGTTTGAACAACAGGATGCAGGGGTTATACACACAGGTGAGTTGCAGACATTTTGTTTACCTTGGATACCTTCAGATACATAAAGCAACATAATAGGGGCCTATGTGGCGCAGAGGCTAGGTGCTCATCTCTTGTGCCAAAGGTACCAGGTTCGCTCCCTCATGAAGCCATCTGGATATTTTTCCAGAGATCCCTGATCTCAGTGTAGGTGATACCGAGTTCTTAGTCCTATCAGAGACAGATGATAAAACGTAGGTCCTGTTCAATTTGAGTACGTAAAAGAACCCTTGGCAGTTAAAAATCGAGAAGATCAGACTGGAAAGTTGCTACCCGAGCAAAATTCATTAGAACAAATTTAAAATAAAATTCCTACACATAATATCTTCACCATCTTCAAAATTACATTGGGGGCACTCGCCGGTGCTATGGAGTTCGTGCACTACATCTGAGGTCTTCCTGTGTAAGAAAGAGATCTGAGCACACATGGTTACTCACCAAAGTACAATGATGATGATTCAATCAATCAATCAATTATAATATCATGTATAAAGTTAAAGATAAGTTAAATATAATGAATATAAAATTGGACAATATCAGGAGAAGTGATGAAATTATAGAAATTTCTTGTCAACCGCTAGTAAAATCTGTTATAAGAAAGAGAGCTCGCCTGCCCAGCATGTTCGTAGTGCGCTGGACTGGGGGTGACTAGCCTCTGTCTGTGCGGATTCAATTCGCGGGCTGGCAGAAAAGCCACAGGTTCCCCAGATTCACGGTGTTCGTGGGACCGAACCGAAGGGTTACGATGTCCATGGCAACAAGCCGAAGCTCTGAAAGCTCAAGTGCTTTTGGATCGGAGGGGGGAAAAAAAATAAGAAAGAGAGGACAGAGACTTGTTTGGCATACTCTGAGAAGAAATGATCAAAGAAACATAAAATGGGTATTGGGGGTGTTAAAATGGTTTGAGAAAGAAAAGGATGACCTATAGAAACCCTGAAATGAACTTTACTAAGATGCAAGAAATATTAGACTGAATTCTATTGCAGAATTTGAACGAGTTGCCCAGAATAAAGCGGTATTGAGAAATTGCCTACAAACCCTATGTAATGTACAATGACTAGAGGAATATAATATAATCAATAATATTGATCTCTGACACAAGGGAAGTCTGAGAAAAAGGTGGATAGACAATATTTTCTCCTTCGAACGCTCCATATTGACCACTTGTTAACCACTCTGTGTGATTTGTATGTGATCTGAGCCTAAGAGTGATCATAGGTTGTGTCAGTTATGCGCCTACAAGTAGGCCAGCACATCCAAATTTTGCAATGTTTTTATTTACTAGGTAGTTTCCTAGTTCCTACATCAGTCGCCCTTACGACATGCCTTGTAGGTCACAATGGTACTATTCGTTGCTTCCCTTTAGGGCCCAGACACCACACATGCGGAATTGTTCTGCAAGTTCCTGATTATGAAATATGTATTCTTCTGAAATATTAATTCGTTTAATATTTCGTTTAATACTAAGTTTATGCTTGTTGAAATTATTTTAGAGTTCATACAGTAAATCAGATCAAATTTTTCTCTGCAGTGACAGTAGAAGTCCACAAGACACCCAGAGTTGTTCCACCAACACCTCGACCAGTCACATTTTCAGTTGTCCCTGGTCACGGTAGTCTGAACTCAACCCAAGAAAGCATTGTCTTTAGCACCAGCAATTCTTCTTTCTCTCAGGATGAATCTTCTCCTACACTAGACAGGAAACTGGTTGTGCACAAAACCACAAGACCTCCTTTTGGATTTCATGATAAAGGAGGATCGGAGTATTCTTATCAGCATTTGCCATCTCCACCCTTGGCTCATTCAACTCGTTCTTCTAGAAGTGGTTCATTGCAGAGTGACATATCAGCAGAGGCCACACACATACATGACAGTTCACAGAACAGCATCTCCCATTCAGAGAATCAGGACAATTTCAAGGAGATTACCAAGTTTCAGTATTATTCCACCCCATACAAGAAAGACTTCAATACTGTAACCAGGTCATCATTTGCTAAAGCCAAGGCGTTGTTTCAATCCGATAAAGTTAACAGTCTACAGATATGCCCAGATAGTGGAGAAATTTGTACTAAGAGTGAAATTGAATATGATTCATTGAACCAAAAGTCCTCAACAATAAGAATGGATGCACAAAGAGACTCAAAACCTGAAGAGAACCATGTAGCTAGAAGCCCTATCATGTCTTCTTCGAACTCAAACCATGCCTCTCAGAGGCAGAATTCATTGAAATCGGTTATAGCTATCCAAGGGAATCATTCAACTATAATTGCAACTAGTAGTAAACCAGATAGGAAAGAAGAGAATATAGTCACATCTTCAGCATTAATCTCCACACAAGAGCCACCTGCATCAACAGCCAAGGCAACTAAAGTACTTTCATCAGTGCAGACACAGAAAGATGATGTCATGAAAGAGCTCAGAAATAAGAATGTGTCTAATATTAGCACTTCAGCATCATTAATTGACCCACCATTAGCTAACGGGCATGCAAAGACTGGTGCTGCTAGCTCTAGCCATCTTGTTCACAGTAGCTCAACAAGGACTACTCCTATTCCTCTACAACTGGCTGTGAATGGGAATAGAACAAATGAGAATGACAGGTAACTTACCTTTATTTCTTCTATTATCAGTGTTGTGGTCGTCTGTCTATACTTTAACCCTTTCACTCCGTAATCTTTTTTTACATCCAGATGCATTTACTTCGTAATAGTAGGGAATGCTAACCTGAAACAAATGCTTGCAGAAAACGGATGCACCAGGCCATAAGGCGCATAACATGGTGCAACGACCTCTCACAATAAGGAATGGGATAACGGATTCTACGGTCGCCAATCTGCCTCTTAGATTTAGCCACACAGTAAGAATGTCAGACCTATCATCACAAGGGTGGCCAAAACTTATTGTGGGAAGAGGTCGGCACAACGGAAAGTAGAAATCATAGGAATTATATCCTACAGAACTGCCCCAGTATGCAGACTAGAGAAGAAAGAGGTGGCCCACTTACACTAGCGTCCAAGACAAACTGTATGGCGTGGCTGATAATCTGAGGCAGGCGGCTGCCTTTGTTAGTGAATCCGAAATCCCAATCTAGTGAGTACGCAGAAGAAATTTATTTTGTAATATATACTGAATTCGCCGGTATAATGACTTTGTGTCATCTTAAAAAATACTACGAGCCAGTATATCGTCTCAGAGGAATGAAAAGGTTAAGTAAATTGCAAGAGTTTTAAGTGCTAATTAAACAATATATTTTCATCATCTTCATTTGCTCTATCATAATCACATTTTGGGAAGATTGAGCACCTTTAAGTTGTGATATTTTTATTTACAGAAAAACTGCACCCAAAAAAAAGGATGATTAAATCAGTGAGAAAGCCACAAATACCAACACAAGATAATTACTATAATATGAGCAGATTGGAACAAGTTGTCATTCTGCGCCTTAGAACAGAACACAATCGACTCGCAGCCACACGTATACAAAATTCATGATTGGCAATTCAGCCATGTGTACATGTGGACAGGCACATCAGACTGCAGAGCACATACTTCAAGACTGTCCCGAATATTATATACTCAGGCAAACTCACTGGCCTAACCAAACAACACTGGACAGAAAGCTACACAGACCTCTGTGTGAGCCACAAAAGACGATGAAGTTTATACAAGAGACAACATTGAATATGTAGATAATATTTCAAGCGAAAGAAAGAAGGACATAAAAACTGCAAAATCTGTGTCAACAGCCCAACAAATTGATTTAATTTTAGTTTGCTGTCTCCTGCCTTTGACAGTCTTTTATATCCTATTTGTGTCCTGTTTGACACATAAAGTTTCTACAAGAGATTTCCATTGTTGTCGTTCTGCCGTCTTTCTACTAATTATTTCCCATGTCAGGCCACAATCTTTCAACTCTTTATCCACATTTCTTTTCCGTGTTTTTTTTTTTAGACATCCAGACCTTCTTTTCCCCATTTACTGTCCATCAGAGAGCTATCCTAACCAATACCTCTACTGGCACCTGACATACATGCTCAATCCACCTGCATTTTTGTCTTTTAATGATGATCCAACAATGCACAGTTTTTGTTTGTTTTAAAAGCTCATCATTTGTTATTATATTTTCCCAGAAAATTTGCAGGATTCATCTTAGGTAAACACGTAAAAACAAAGTACTACAGTTTTACAAAATATATAAACAGTGACGATAAACAGACGTTTGCAAAGGCCTTTATCAGCAAACAATACAACAAGAATGACAAATTCTTGTTGTATTGTTTGCTTGATAAAGGCCTTTGGTCAAACGCTGCTGTTTATCGTCACTGTTTATGTATTTTGTAAAACTGTAGTACTTTGTTTTACGTGTTTACCTATTTTTCCAAGTTTTACTGCAGTCTCCACCTTCCAGGATTCATCTTAAACTTTAACAGTTTTGACACTGTCAAAACAAAACGTTAATTACATATCCTTTACAGGACTTTGCGAATCAACCCCAGCTTTGCAGTTTGTGATTTTTCTAGGCATTATTACATTCAGTAGTTTGCCATTGCTTTCTGAAAGGGTGGTGTCATCATCCTTTTGTAAAAATCAATGCTAAACAATATGCAACTAAACTGTCCGCAGCGTGATTCGAACTCAGAACATTGGGATTAATAGACCGAGTCCCTATCCCCTAAGCCACAGACGCCACCTGACATTGTCTAAGCGACACATTTTATTTTCAGGCCTATGGTAGTCTCCATACTGAGTGATTCCAACGACATTTCTAATGTTCTCATTTCTCAGTCTATCCCATCTTGTAACATTTGACAGCTTTTCTTATAAACAGTTGATTTCACACTTTGTGCTGTATTAACCTACAAAATAACTTCTATATATGTGTACTCCAAATTTACCCAC
This sequence comes from Arion vulgaris, assembly GCA_020796225.1. NCBI lineage: Eukaryota > Metazoa > Mollusca > Gastropoda > Stylommatophora > Arionidae > Arion > Arion vulgaris. The sequence goes on along the minus strand of CM036758.1, from coordinate 58,873,497 downwards.
TCAGCAACCATCTGAACAACGAACCCTTCCAATTTCTTGTTTTCATTTAGAACTAACTAGTCATCAACATATTGTACCCTAACCTAAATCATATATCTCTAGGTCCACAAACCCAAGGAACTTCTCCAGATCATCCAGTGGTTCATCAACAAGTTCCCAGAACTTCAGTCCGCTAGAGAGCAAGCATAACCTCATCGCAGGTATAGCAATCTTATATCATTGCTTTGCAATCAGTTATTTATACACAGACATAGCCAATTTCTAAATTTAAAGTATATTTGTTGAGTGTAATTTCTTCTAGACAATATCTCTCTCTCTCTCTCTCTCACGATCACCCTAGACCGATGTATCAGACCTCCCCATAAATTCTATTCATGTGGAAATCTGATTCATGCAGCCTTAGCTTTGGTGTGTTTACGTCACATCTTCAGCACCATTTGGAGCTCTGGTGCTTATCCTTCGTCGATGCCCGTCTGCCCAGCGTGTTCGCATTGGACTACGGGTGACTATCCCTCTGTGTGCGGGCTCAATTCCGCGGGATGGCAGAAAAAGTCACAGATTCCCAGATTTATGGTGTTCGTGGCACCGAACCGAAGGGTTACGATGTCCATGGCACCGAGCGAAGAGCTGAAAAGCTCAAGTGCTTCTGGATCGGAAAAAATCCTTCGGTGATGCAGGAGTGGCTTGTTACATTGTGCACATCCCAAATGACTCATTGAACCTTATGTTTAATACCATGGTGTGCAGAGTACATGGCAATGAGTGTGCAGATCACCTGCCTGATACAGTGGTGGACAAATTAGTACAGTCAATGGATAGCGCAGATATCATCAGTGGTATAAGAGAGACTGGTTGTATAGATGACTTTATTAAAAAATTGACACATCTGCATCCTGATCCAGGGTGAAGTAGATGGGAGTAAAAATTGGAAATACAGACACAAATACTTTGTTAGAGGCATGAGACGTTTGATTAATCAACGTAGACTGAATCGTCATTATACGCTTATGAAGATATTGGGGAGGAGATCAGAGCACTTATGGACCTGTCTAGAGTGCATTGATGATGATCCTCTCTAATCACTAGACGATCACTGAAGTTAGAGAAGGCATGTCTGTATGGCAGGGGACACTGATAATAAGGAAAGCAGACATTAACGTAAAAATTAATCAGAAGCCTCATACTGTGCCTCTTCTTCTTTCCGTTCGTTCTTTACGACCAATTTAAATCACTCTTTGTGATGTTTGATCTTTGCCAAGAATGTGTATACGTTGCACATTAGTTTGGTAGTCCCCTAAATGCATAGACTTCTACATGTTTAGGACACATGCATCCGATTTCAGCCAAACCTCGTTAGTTGCCTCTTACGACATGCGTGACAGTTAACAGGGGTTCTATTCTTTACACCCCAAATTTGGGCCCTGGTAACCACTCGGGCCTTTACTGTGCCTGAATTCATAGCAGCTAACGCAAGATAAAGAATTAGAAGACTAGACAAATAGCTTTAACTTTAACTGAAAATGGTTAAGATTTTCTTTAAAAAAGGAAAAAAATAAGAGTATAGATTGTGTTTCTGGATCTTGCAGTGACCTTCTTTCACTATTTGTTTCCTCAGATATTCAGTCTGCTGTGAGTGGCACTTCCAGTCTGTCCTTAAGAAGAACAAAGAGCAGAGGAGAAGGGATCAGCATGGTTTACCAGTCCAAAAAAGGAGGAGCAGTTCAGGAAGAGACCAAGGTTAGTAGGTGTTCACTTCATTTCAGTTTGAAATATTTTCATTGCACTCCGGACATGCCCAGAGGTGCTCTGATCTCCTCTGTATGATCTCCTTAGTATGTCTCTCAGCATGTGGCGACTAACGACAGCGGTTCTTTGTTGGTTTACTATTCTTCTTTGGCTATCAGTATAGTGTTCTTGTCTAGCTACACCACATTTGACTTTGTATTCTTGAAGTCTGGTTAGGGTTGTAGAATCACCACTATTATTTGAGTCATTGGTCCACTACTTGCCCCCTTTTTTACAGCAGTCATACCTTCAAGCCCTATCTGCGCGTTCATTTCCCTTTACACCTGCATGTCCTGGCACAAAAGCAAAACAGATTTTTGTCATCCTAGACCTCTTCAGCAACTCCAATCATTGTCTCTGAGCCCAGCCTGTTTCATTCTTCCTGAGCATACTCATTGAGTCACTGAGAACATCATCATCAGGTGCCGTGTCGGCTGGCATAGAGGATCATGGATCGCCACAAATCTCTGTCTTTGCTATCATCTCAGATGTAGACTCTCTACTGTTCCATGAAGTCAAGCTATCCAAAATTTTCTCTCTCTGTCTCATCTACCCTTGATTTTACCGGTTGTCACAATGTGTTCCAAATCTCCCCTTCTCATCACATGCTCGAAAGCACTGAGCACACATGCATGGATAAAAGTCTGTGACTCCAACCAGACCTTCACTTTAGTTATTGCCATGATTTCGATAGTGAGACTGTAGTACAAATAAAGTGTTCCATAATTTCATTTCTTGCTTTACTGATTTGTTTCATTATTTCTTTTCCTGATAAGGTTGGTCATGCACCTTTGACTGGACAGTTTGACCCCAAGAATTTCTTGGATCAAGTTGAGAAGGTGGACTCAAGTGGACGAGCCATTCCTGAGTGGCGCAGGCAGGTTCTGTCAAAGCATCTTGCAGAAAAAGCTCAGAAAGAGTCAGAGGAAAAGAAGCAGGTAAGAAGAGTTGATGGATAATAAGAGTTGATGGATAATAATAGTTGATGGATAATAATAGTTGATGGATAATAAGAGTTGATGGATAATAAGAGTTGATGGATAATAATAGTTGATGGATAATAAGAGTTGATGGATAATAAGAGTTGATGGATAATAATAGTTGATGGATAATAAGAGTTGATGGATAATAATAGTTGATGGATAATAAGAGTTGATGGATAATAATAGTTGATGGATAATAATAGTTGATGGATAATAAGAGTTGATGGATAATAATAGTTGATGGATAATAAGAGTTGATGGATAATAATAGTTGATGGATAATAAGAGTTGATGGATAATAATAGTCAGCCATAATTAACAGTGCCATCGTATCCACATTCGTTGTTTATATGTATTATTGTTTCAAATAATATGATCTTCATTAGTTTTACATTCAGATCATATATATATATGGATTGTCTGGCAGAATGGATTAGAGCATGGCTCCCATTCAAGAGATTAGGTTCAGTCCCGGAAAGACCAAGGAGTTTTTTCTGCCGGGGTATAAAGAAAACATCTTAACCAGAACTTTTTTGCTGCGACTGCACTAGCCATTAAATTTCTCATGTTCTCGTCCCACCTGTCCTACACTGCCCTAAAAAGTGGTGTTACAGTTAGTAGCCACGTTGGTTTTTTTATTTTTATATTCTCTTAATGGCATGTTTGATACATAATGCTTCCAAAAGAGATCTTTCAGCTCTTTCCACAGTTCTTCTCCATGTTGCCTTTGAATGACCAGGCCTTATTTTCTCGTTCGCTGTCCATTGAAGAGCCAGTTTCCCTACTGGCATACGACATACAGGACCAGTTCACCTCTATCTTCATCTTTTAATGATGGTCTCCAATGATGCACAGTTTGTTCGTTTTATAAGCAGTTTATTTTCTAGTGTTCAGAGTATTAGAAACTGTTGAGATTGGCTGGCTTGGCTTCAATATCAGAAGGAGCTGCCATTTATCGAAATGACATTCTTCACGCAATGAGAGAGTCTTTCCAAACAGAGGAGTTTCAGGTCTGTGAATCCCACTCGCTGACCAGATTGAGAGAGATGGGTGTCAATATTAGTGCAGCCCGAAAAGAATGACATACTAAATATGCAAAGAGATAGATTAATCAACATTGAACTGGCGTGTTGGGCCGCTGGACGCTGCTGAATTTGCGGAGATCGGAGCACCTATGGACATGTCCGGAGTGATATGATAGTCCTCATATAACTGATAACGGAGAAACTGTGTATGTATTGGCAGCTCATAATCTTCAAGTATGCAATGAAAAACTACAATAGTGTTAAGAACAGTTACAGCAGATAGGAGTAAGAGAGAAGAGAAAAATAGATCATGTGGGAGAAAAATAGATCATGTGGGATGTAATTTTGACAGCAAATACATCACTGTTGTCATTATACACTAGTATCATATTTCCTCTCTCTCCTGCTATCCCTTCCAATTATTTTCATGTCTTTCCTATCTTTTTAATATTAGTCTCCAGCTCTCTCCTCCATGCATTTCTTTGCCTTCCCTACTCCCCTTTCCCTCGGATTACAAACAATTCCTGTCTTGCCTGATTCCGGTCGGTCTTCTAATGTAAGTCCTATCCATCGCCAACTCTCTTCCTTTGATCTTTCTTAAATGTTTAAGATATGGCAATTATTCCGTTGACAGGTTGAAGACTATGAGGTCAGGTTCAAGGACATTCCTGCATGGAAGAGAGCCCTAATAGAGAAGAAAGAAGCACATGCCAGGTAAGGGGGAGACACTTGCAGATCAATCACTGTAATATAAAGTATATTTACGTGAACAAATAGAATGCTTTAATTATATAGAAATGAACATTGATGGGCCGGCCCAAAGTGCAATGATGTTAGTTCTTAAAACATGGATTTGGGCGGCAAACCATGGTGTCCACAAAACGACTGGTTCACTGGGCAGATGGCGCTCATAAGTCCGGAGGGCAGGCCATCTACGGGTTGCTACCCTAAAAGAAAATAGCAACCTGCTGCCTTGCAGGTTTGGCTGGGGACAGCAAAAGGCTAATGGAGAGTGAACCCAGTAAATGCTGGTTGAAACCGAACACACCACCGAAGGACAAGCATCTGAGCTCCAATTGGTACTGAAGGCTGTGCACGTACATCCGTTCTTGATGTTTAGCTGCTTATATATCACAATAGAATGATAAAAACGGCTTAACCCTTTCACTGCTACATACTTTCCGAAGGCTGAGCTAAAAATTGCTACTTTTTGTTTCTAGGTCACAAACGTGTGACAGTAGCAATGTATACCTTTTAACACGCCTTTAGCCCACAGAGGAGAGATAATAACAGACGTGTTAATGCGTCTTCAGAAGTGAATGGGGAAAACGTATATATACGTCCTCGGAACGCAAAGGAAGGAAGTATATATACGTCCTTAGCAGCTAAAGAGTTAAGAACGATCGCACGCGAGAGAGAGAGAGAGAGAGAGAGAGAGAGAGAGAAGAGAAAGAAAACATGGAATAAGCTGAAACATCACAAAGTTTAACATGTAACTCATGTCCATTTATATATTTTTTTTGTTTTCATTTTGAAATCTCTCTCTCTCTCTCTCTCTCTCTCTCTCTCTAATCTGTGACGCTCCTGGTACTTAGGGCAGCAACAAATGCACACAATTCTTCTCTATTCTTGGCCATACTCTTGTATTATGTTCTAACTTTGGTTATTGGTTATTGGTTACTAAACTGACGTCATTGCACTCCGGCAGACCCATAGGTGCTCAGTCTCCCCAACAGATATCGAAGAGTATGCGTACTGATGGTTCATGTGGCTCGCTGATTAAACACACCTCTCACTCTGCCTCTCAGGCATCCAGTTCGACTTGAACAAAGGGTAACTCCAAACTACTTAAATCGCTTGATCGATTCAACATCGATTTTAGTGTCCTCATCCAACAGAGAGTCTCAAGAGACCAAGAATATCCCCCTTATCCATCTTCAACTCCCCAACAATCGATGCTGTTGATGCAAGCCTGTCCGCTCTCTCATTACCGTAAACACCCGCATGCCCAGGACAGTATATCCACGTAAGCCGCTGGAGGTTAGAAACTTCTATAGATGACATCCACTCATACCGAAACCTGCCCTTCTGGATCTTGTGAAGCATTGACTGAGAGTCAGATACAACAACTGCCCCAGTAAATGAAGTCCCAGAAATCCAATGGAGGGCAGCAGTAACGGCCTCAACCTCCATCCTCATACTAGAAGTATGATTCAGCTTCCAGTCATATGACTTTGGTAGCCCTTTATACCCATGAATAGGTAGTGTCTTCGTTTCTGTTTCCATAACATACATTTTTTTTACAGGATGGGATTGTTAGTCTCAAACCAAAACCCCAACCTGGAGGACCAGGAAGACATATTTAGTCTGGTCCCTCCTCCAACCAGAAAAATCTAGTATATGTGAACTTGATGATGATGAGTTCTCAAACTACAGAATAATACATGATATCTTCTTGTTCTATTTAATTAATACATTATCATCATGCTCAGTTTCTTGAATGAAGAATACTCACAAGATCTCTAGTTCTGCCTATACCTGGGAGGGTTGGCAGAAAATGAATTTAACTCTTTCCACGTTTTTTGTTGCACTCTGGACCACAGCGTAAGTTCGTTGAGCGCCATTAGCCGCACACTGTGCCATAGAGTTGCTCCCTTATAAGAAGTCTTTCTAGTTTTACTTCTACTACTTTTTAACCTTGTTATTCTATTGGGTTGTCCAGTTTTCTTCAATTTAGTTTATAATAATATATTTATGTTTATTTATTGACAAGTAGTTTGGATTCGGTTTTATTTTGTGTATTTTTTTAAATTTTGACATCCCTTGAATGAAATGTTTCAAAATTGAGGAAATAATGCTGCGTTTCTAAAGAGTTAAATATGGATGTAGTTTCCAGTATATACCATCACGCCTGTGTGGTACCGGGGCCCTCAAGGGAAGCAAAGAATAGTATCACTGTGACCTACAAGGTATGTCGTAAGAAGCCACTAATGTAGAGGCCTAGGGAAGCTATCCTAGTAAATAAAAAGCAATGCAGAAATCGGATGTACTGGCCTACTTGTAGGCGCATAACTGGCACAACGTACAATCGCTCTTAGGCTTAGATCACATACAAATTACATAGAGTGGTTAACAAGTAGTCGATATGGAGCGTCAAGAAGAAGAAGTATGTACCATGTGGATGTGAACTTTGACTTGTAAGGGAACAGTTCATTAGCAGGATACTAATTTTCACTTTCCTTCCATCATAGACATACTCAGCAGTAGAAGACTAAGATGGCTAGAGTATGTGAGAAGAATTGATAATAGCCCCATACCACATCAAGTATTGTTCTGTGAACTTTCGGAAGGGAAGAGGCACAAAGGCAGACCCCAGCTCAGATATAAGGATGTCTGTAAGGCCTCAATAAAGAACTTTTATATCTGTCCCAATAATTTGGAAAAACATGATGACCGAGTCATGTGGAAAACAACATTACGCAAAGGTGCAGAATATTTTGAAAAGAGACTTAGGGATGAGCTGAAAGGCAAGAGAGCCATGCACAAACTCAGAAGTTGCCACAGTAAAACCCTTGCCAATTGACCATCTGTAAAAAATTTATAATTTTCACTTGCCACTTTACAAAGAAAGCCATCAGATCCTGGTAAGCCAGCATGCCCTTATCAAGCAGACCAATTTTGTTGCTCTCACCCTGTTCTCATTTTTTCTACAAAATATTTTCACCATCTAATTACATCGGGGACTTCATCGGTTCTACAGAGTTCATGCACTGCAGCTGAGATCTTCCAGTGTAAGAAAGAGATCGGAGCACACATAGTTACTCACCGAAGTGCAATGATGATGATCTTATCAATCAGTCAATCAAACCAAAAAAAAACCACTATAATTGTTTTCAATAAATCTGATTTTTTATTTCACTTTATTTCAGTATATTTCATTCCAAAAAATTGCTATATTTTGTTTTCTGTTTACAGAGAGGAAGCTGCCAGTGCCAAAAAGTGATTTAACTTGTTTATGAAAACTTGTACATGGGATCATTCTTTTGTGTGAACTGAAACACGGTTGACAAACTGGCAAGTGAGATCATACTCGCCATTTTATTTGTTTACACAACCTGGATCAAAATTGAAGTTATAATTAGTGTTTTTGTCAAACCTTCCATACAACATAAAGATACAGTTATTTCATAGCAACTTTATCTAATCATCAAGAAAAGCAATTCAAAATTTGGCTTTGTTCTTGTGCAGCTACATCATCACCAACTTTAGTATCAGTCAGCATACGCTGCCATATCTGAATTGATTCACTACAGAGATATGGTTTTTTTTGCCTCTGGATTAAATTATTTTTTTAGTTCCAAAATAAATTGCACTTATAGTTTAGCTAAACTAAAATATTTTTTCTAAATATTATTGATTAACCACCATCGAGCTGGAATGTTGGGCCGCTGGATGTTGCTGATTTGTTCAGGTGGAGGTTGAAGAACTTATGAACATGTCCGGATTGCTATAATGATAGTCCTCATATAACTGATATAACAGATAAAGTTATTTGTAAGTGATTTTTTTGTAACTAGTCATTTCTTGAGGCAATAAAAGTAACATGATGAATCTTTCTTTCTTTCTCGAATCCTGTATGCCTCACAGCGTCAGGTCAGGAAGAGATTTCTAAAACGGGCCCTAGTATGCGCTTCGTAGATAGTCTCTTTCGCGCCTCTGTTATCTCTGAGGTCCATCTTTGCGTGGCCGGCCTTTTGCTTTGTACCCATTGTATTGGAGCAGCATTGCTCTTTGAGGTGCACTGTCTGATGGTAATCTGCTTACGTAACCGAACCATTTAATTTGTTGTTTCTTGATGAAGTCTAGTACTGATGTTGTACCCACTATGATGAATCAAAGAATGATATGAAAATCGTGGTATATCCTTTACAGGATGTAACCATCAACCACAGTAAACGAGTCGATGATTTTCTAGGCACCACTTATACATTTCAATAAAAGAATGCATCACAGAAATGTACAGTTGATGTGGTCAGCCATCTTGGAATGAGTAATGTTTTTAGATGTACCTTGCTCAAAATCTGTGGCAGGCAATTTGGAAGCAAATCGTCTCTATGAGTTTTTTATGAAAGGTAAAAATCAGACTTAACCTTTCAGAAAGCAATGACAAACTACTGAACGTATAAGTGGTGCCTAGAAAATCAACAACTCGTTTACTGTGGTTGATGGCTACGTCCTGTAAAGGATATGCCACGATTTTCATTCATTTCAATGTTTTAGGTTTCGACAGATTACAATTGGAACAGATTTAACGTAACACATAAAGTGTTCACGTATTGAATCGAGCATATGAGGTTTTTGGGTTCAGTCCTACACTTGACATTCTAAACATTAGGAAATTGGTCCTCCTACCTCCTGCACACTTAGGTCTGAGAAGACTATGGAACATTTTTTGTAATGCTTTTAATAGTTGTGCAATGTCTAGCTAGTAGAACTGTTCACACCCTTACCTTTATCAGTTTTATGGAACATTTTTTCAATAATTGTCGAGTTTGATCAGTCGAGTGTTCAATGAGGCTTTACTTTCGTGTGTGTTTTCACATTCAATCATCAAGTTTTTGTTTAATTTACATTGTAAACATGATGTCCCAGTATCATCAATGAATTTATTTCCGTCATCAATTACTTTATGAGTACATTCTGAGTATTTACTGAGTGCAGATTGAGTACATTCCTAGAACTTACTGAGTGCAGATTGAGTACATTCCTAGTACTTACTGAGTGTAGATTTAGTACATTCCTAGTACTTACTGAGTGCAGATTTAGTACATTCCTAGTACTTACTGAGTGCAGATTGAGTGCATTCTAGTACTTACTGAGTGCAGATTGAGTACATTCCTAGAACTTACCGAGTGCAGATTGAGTACATTCTTAGTACTTACTGAGTGCAGATTGAGTACATTCTAGTACTTACTGAGTCAGATTGAGTACATTCCTAGTACTTACTGAGTCAGATGTAAGTACATTCCTAGTACTTACTGAGTGCAGATGTGAGTACATTCCTAGTACTTACTGAGTGCAGATGTGAGTACATTCCTAGTACTTACTGAGTGCAGATTGAGTACATTCCTAGTACTTACTGAGTGTAGATTGAGTACATTCCTAGTACTTACTGAGTGTAGATGTGAGTACATTCCTAGTACTTACTGAGTACATATATAAATAAATTCCTTTTACTTACAAAGAAAGATCTCGCACAGAGCACAAACTCTGTATCACCGAACAGGGTCCTAATGTAATTTTGAAGGTATTTTGTAGGAATTTTATTTTCAAACTATTCTAATGAAATTTGTTTGGGCAGCAGCTTTCCAGCCTGCTCTTCTCGATTTTGAACTGCAAGGGTTCTTTTACATACTAAAATTGAACATGGGACCTACGCTTTATTGTCCGTCTGATATCACACTGAAAACATGTCTTGCAAGACTGTCCCCTGTATGTCCTCTCTAGAAAAGAATGCTGGCCCTACAACTCAACACTACATTCAAAACTACATGGCACCAGAGATGAGCTCCAGACAACAGTCAGCTTCATCATCCTTCCTTCCTTTCTTTCGCTTGAAAAATTGTCTATATATTCAATATTTTCTCTTGTATAAACTTCACTGTCTTTTGTAGCTAACACAGAAGTCTGTATAGTTTTCTGTCCAGTGTTGTTTAACTAGGCCAGTGAGTTTGCCTCAGTGTATCATATTCGGGGCAGTCTTGAAGTATGTGCTCTGCAGTCTGGTGTACCTCTTCACATGTACACATGGCTGAATAGCCAATCTTGAATTTTAAATACATGTGACTGCGGAGTTGATTGTGTCTAAGGGGCTTCATCATAAGAACGCGTCTAACAGTATAATCATCAAAATAGTGATTGCCAAGAAGAAGAAGACCACACTGAGATCAGAGTTCTCTGTAAAAATAACGTAATTCATGAACTGTCATATTTAACTGTAACTGTTGACTCACGGACTGTACAGTTTGAACACCTTTGTTGTGCATACATCAATCCAATATGTTGTATCAGATCAAATGCCATCTCCACAACGAAAAACAACTATAATGATTCTCAACATGTTCTGATGTTCTGTTATGTTCTGTTATGTTCTGTTATGTTCTGTTATGTTCTGTTATGTTCTGTTATGTTTTCATTGAATACTGTGAAAATAAATAATTTAATAATTTATTTGTAGAAGGCTTCTGAAAAAGTGTACTTCTTCTTTGAGAGCTTCATATCGACCACATGTTAACCACTCTTTATGATTTGTATCTAAACTGAGCCTAAGAGCGATTGTACATTGTACCAGTTATAAGCCAACAAGTAAGCCAGCACATCCGATTTCTGCGATACATTTTATTTACTAGAGTAGCTTCTCTAGGCCCTACCTCAGTCGCCTTTTACGACATGCTTTGTAGGTCGCAGTGGTACTATTCTTTGCTTCCTTGCGGGCCCCAGCAACACATGGGTGGAAAAAGTGTACACAAGCCTGCATTATTTTCATGTTGCAGTGATAACCACATTATATATCAGATTTATTGTTGAATAGGATTCATGAAGAATATTGTTACATATAAAATTAATTTTTTCCCCTTGGCACGCAGGAGCCAGGGGTTTATTAAATGATTTAATAATTTATTTGTAGAATGATTCTGAAAAAGTGTACACAAATCTGCATTATTTTCATGTTGCAGTGATAACCACATTGTATTTCAGATTGATTATTGAATATTATTCATAATTGGTTATTAAACTGACGTCATTGCACTCCAAGCAGACCCATAGGTGCTCATTCTCTCCATAACAGATATAAAGAGTATGCATACTGATGGTTCCCATGGCTCACTGATTAAACACCCTCCTCACTATGCCCCTCAGACATCCAGTTCTACTTGTACAACAGGTAACTCCAAACTGCTTCTTCTCTTTGCATCTGCTCTGTATGACCAATTTTAATCACTCTTTGTGATATGTTTGATCTTTGCCAAGAACGTGTATACGTTGCACATTGGTTTGGTAGGCCCCTAAACGCATAGACTTCTACACATTTAGGACACATGCATCCGATTTCAACCAAACCTCCTTAGTCGCCTCTACAACACGCGTGGCAGGTAACGGTGGTTCTATTCTATACACCCCAAATTTGGGCCCGGTAACCACTCGGACGCTCCAAACTGCTTGAATCGCTGGATCGATTCAGCATTTATTTTAGTGTACTCATCCAACAGGCAGTAGCGAAGAGACTGAAGACCACCCCCCTTATCCATCTTCAAATCACCAACACTCGAGAATGCACCTGCACTTTCTTTAAAACCCAGAAACCTTCAACAGCTCCAGGCGTGTAGTGCTATACTTAGTGCTGCGGTGGCTCCTACCCAGGTAGGGTTCATTAGTCATCACTGCAGTATTCTCCAATTTCTAGTGCGGTTGAAGCTCTAAAAACATCACTTATTGATCTTGATGGGCATGTGATTATAGTCCAGAGAGGCACTTCCGTGGGTAGTCAGTTCTATAAATCTTGTCTTATTCTGACGCTGTGAGGTAAAACGTGACCATAAAAAAGAAAGACAGAAGAATGTTTCTGAAGAAGAAGCCTACACAAGTCATTGTGTGTTATTCTCATGTTGTAGAGATTAATTACATACCTTTGCCGTGTGAGTCGAAGTTCGTGGGTTCGAATCCGGACTGCATCGTTCTGTTCACGAATGCAGTTTTTCAGAGACCCTAGGATTGCTGCTTGAGCTACGGAGTTCGTGCTTTATTCAATACTCTCAGCAGGTGGCGTACCATTTCTGCGGAGAAGGATCGAGTCTTATGAGGTAAAACCCGGTGCAATGAAGTCAATCCTTCGGCTTGAAAACCCTTTTAGAGATTACTTAATATATTGCATATCAGATTAATTATTAAATATGTTTCCTGAAGTATTACATATAAAATATGTGGTTGTGATAAATTTTAGCAATTATTAAACATTAGAATATTATTTTCTTATGCATTCTTCTTCTCTCAGCTCCTCTTGAAGCGTAAGGCATCAATAAATTTTCTCCAAACAGATCTGTCAAGAGCAAGACTGCTTAGTTCATTCCAGGATTGAACTCTCTTGACTCCCGGATTTCACTTCCAAACCACATGTGGGTGTCAGGTCTTCTGCATTATTAATGTATGTTCCAACCACTTTCATTTCCTCGTTGATATTGTTGATGCCTGTCTCCGGTGAACTCAGTATTTGGTAGAATATTATCACTATAATAATATTCTAGTGTGTCTGTAAAAAATCTGGAATATTCTATATTATCATTCCTTCTTCTTCTGCTAACGCTCCATATCGACGACCACTTGTTAACTACTCTGTGTGATTTGTATGTGATCTTAGCCTAAGAGCAAGTGTATGTTGTGTTAGTTATGCGCCTAGAAGTAGGCAAGCTCATCAAATTTTTGTGATGCTTTTATTTACTAGGTAGCTTCCTAGGTCCTACATTAGTCGCCTCTTACGACATACTTTGTAGGTAGCAGTAGTACTATTCTTTGCTTCCCTTGCAGGCCCCGGCAGCTCACATGCTATATTACATTCCATAGTTCCTACATCCATTGTCTCCGGAGACTAACGGCAATGTCATGATTCTTTCATAAATTTACCAGATGAAGTAGCTTTGTTTTTTAATGCATTTAGCCATGATCAACTTAACCACAGTGCAGACAACCTGGTATGAGAACTATTTATTTTGATATGGTCACACAATTTGATTATTGTTGTATGATTATTTCTGTATTGTTTTTTTTTTTGACATATATTTAGTGAAAAATCTAGCCGTATGGATTAGAACGATGCTCCCATGTGGGAGAACTGGGTTCAATCCCCGGTAAGGCCAAGGAGTTTTTTTCTGTTGATGGCATAAAGAAAACATCCTAACCTGAACAGTATCGCTGTGACTGCACTAGCCATGCGGCCATTAAATTCTACAGTCTCATGCCACTCCTGTCCTACACCACTCTAAAAAGCGGTATTACAGACAGTAACGACTGAGTTTGTGTTTGTTGATGAATTCAGAAGTAGTCATGGTGTTTCTGGCTGATTTTTGCATGAAATCTTGCTTTCCTTATCACCAATGTCCCTCACCATTCAGGAAGTCCATACTCCGACTTCAGAGGTACTTGTCATTTAAGTTATTGAACTGTTAGTAAGAGTGGGACAAATTAGCATAATGCATAAGCACTTGCCTTTCAACTCAGACACAAGATGTTTCAGTCCAATCCCACATATAACAATCCACATGTGAGAAAAGAAATAGGTTCTCCTACCGCCTGCACACTCGATCCTAGAAATGTGAAGTGAAAGGCAATTCTTACCCTAAGGTCTGAAAAGGGTATGGGAAATTTAAAAAAGTAAAGAACTTATTTTCGTAACATGTAGAATATAGGGTAATAGTGTTACTTGTTTTTTTAATACCAGTAGTGCACAATGGGTGATTTGGTCAACATTAGGCTGGATGTCTTCATTTCCCAATGTATGCTGTATACAATGTATTTATAAATAGGAACTGCTGTTCTGTGTCTTTATAAATGGGAACTGCTGTTTGTGTCTTTATAAATGGGAACTGCTGTTTGTGTCTTTATACATGGAAACTGCTGTTGTGTCTTTATAAATGAGAACTGCTGTTTGTCTTTATAAATGGGAACTGCTGTTTGTCTTTATAAATGGGAACTGCTGTTTGTTCTTCATAAATGGAACTGCTGTTTGTCTTTATAAATAAGATGTGTTGTCTCTTTGTATAAATGGAAATGCATTCTTCTTCTTTTTGTCAACTGCTACGGTTGTTGGTATTCTGTTTGTCTTGCTATTGTTAATCTTCATAAATTGATAGAAAGCAATGCTGTTTGTCTTTAAATAATTTCTTCCTGCTTGATAAAGACCTATTTGTAGAAGACAAAACTAACTTTGTATGTTGTTATTTTTTTTTCTGTCTTTTCTCTAATCCTGTTTTGCCTCACAGCGTCAGGATAAGAAGAGATTTCTAGAACAGGTTTTTGTGTGCGCTTCGTAAACAGTGTCTTTCGTCGCATCTGTTATCTCTGAGGTCCACCTTTTGCTTTGTATCCGCTGTATCGGAGTAACATTGCTCTTTGAGGTGCACTCTGTTGGTAATTTTGTCTATCATTTGCAATATAAACAAAATAGAATTGATTTGTTTGAGAACCAGTTTACCAGATGAACCGGTCAGTGTAGGAAGTGGACATTTGTTGGAAATGGACCTAGTCTAAATGCTTGATTTCAAACACCAGTTCTTATTTTATTTACGATTGTACCTGATATTTTTGCTTATTTTTTCTGTTATCGATCGATTGATTGATTTAATCAATTGATCTGTTATCAATATGCATTACTTGTGTACCATTTAGTGTTCGGATGTTAAATACAACATATAATTTGTTAGTTGAACATATAACGTTTAGTGACATGTTGATATTCGAATCCAGTGTTTATGTTTGATGATGTAACATGCTATATCAAGTAGTAACATGTCTCTTAAGGAATGTCTCACTTTCATCGCAGCCCAACCTGAAAAACTCTCGGTTTCACTTTGGAATATCTTCATTGCGCTCCAGATATGTTGAGAGCCGCGGTAGCGTAGTTGTTAGTGAACTCGCTTCTCAAGGCTGGTGGTCCGGGTTCAACTCCCGCAGTGGGCGTGGAATTTTTCCGACTGTGGCGGCTCTCAGGTCGATCCAGCCTTAACTGGGTACCAGACAGGCTCTGGGAAAGTAACGGCGGCCGGCGTGATGCTGACCACATCACCCATCATGTGCCGATGGTCAATGAACGATACAGGGCTAACACTGTATTGTCCTATGTAGCATGAGGTATGAAAGGATTCCTTTACTTTTTTTTTTTACTTTTTACTCTGGATATGTCCATACGTGCTCCGATCTCCAACAGCATACAGTGACTGACCGTACCAGTTTGATTTTGACTGATGAGCTTGCTCATGAAAAACTGTCTTGTCTCTTGCAAGTTCTCCTGCCTACTCCATTGTCATGTACAAGGTTTCTTTGATGTCCTGCTGCCACCTCTGTCTTGGTCGTCCCCTGGCTCGTACTCCAGGAACCATGCCCCCCATTACTGTTCTCTCCAAACTACTGTGACGTTTAACATGGCCAAAATGTATGCTGTATACAATTTGTAATTGTTTTGCTTTTTTTTGTCAAGCATGTAAAAATCAGTAATCCTAACTTAGGCCAGTGAGAGTTGGAAAATTTCTTATGATATAGAAAGTTAAATGCATTTGAAAATAGATGTCTGCGATAATGAACATAACATGGGACGAATTCAGAAGTGATGAAATCAAAGAAATGCTTGGTCAACCACTAGTAACATCTGTTATAAGAAGGAAAAGATAGAGATATGTTGGGCATACCATGAGAAGAAATGATCAAAGACTAGCAAAGCAGGCATTGAAGTGAGAGGCAAAGGGTTCAAGAAAGAGAGTATGCCCAAGGGAAACCCTGAAACGAACTTTGCTGAAAGAGGCAAGAAATATCGGACTCAATTCCATGGAAGAGATTGAGCGAGTCACCCAGGATAGTGCGGTACAGAGAAATTACTTGCTTGTCCTATGTAACGTATAATGGTACGAGAGGAATATATATCAACATTTCAGCTTGTTTGTTTAATGATTAATTTAAATTTCTGTTTTCAACTAATTTCATTACACATTTTCTGTTTATTTTTATTTCATAAAGATTTATGTATTAACTCCTTGTGTACCAAAAATTCTAAAAACCTGGCTTTTGCCCCGGTCACCTAAGAGTTAATGCTCTTCTACTTATCTATCTATCTATTCTCTATCCTTGTTTTGCTTTTCTAAGTCAGGCCAAAAACGAGGCACCTGGAACGATCCTCCTTATGTGCTTTGTTCAAGGTGGGATTTAGTACCTCAGATATTCCGTCGATCCACCGTTTACGTGGTTATCCTCTTGCTGGTTTATAGCGCTCTTCTTTATTTATAATTAGCATTATTTGAGGTAGCGGACGCTCAGGTGGTGTCATGATATCTGATGTTTGTTTGTGTTCATTTTTTTCAGCCGTGTTAACAACTCTCTGTTATCTGTGTGGTTTGTGCAGAGATTGTGAATATGTTGCATGCTCATTTCTGATTTGATCTCTTCTTGTTACATTTAGAATTCATGTCAGCACTTCATCTTTATTGTTTGGATTCTTTTTTCTTATTTGCTGTCAGTGTCCTTTATTAACTCATTGTGGACCAAACTCCAGACTATGTGGCTTTGGGTTGGATGCCTTTTTACCAGAAGCCACACTAAAGGGCATTTTTATTCTAAAAAATGACTTGTAAAAACATGGCTTGGTCCACTAAGAGTTAATATGTGCAAATGCCCCTAATTTTTAAAATAGATGTATCAATAAAACTGGAGAAACTAACTTCATTCCAGAGTAAGACCAAGTTTGACAAATCTACAGTCATTTGTTTCATGTAATTTGTTCTTCTTCTTTGCGTTAGATCTCTACGACCAATTTCAATCACTCCTTGTTACATGTTCGATCCCTGTCAAGAACATGTATACGTTGCACATTGATATGGTAGGCCCTCAAACGCATTGATGTTTACACGTTTAGGACATGTGCATCCGATTTCAGCCAAATGTAATTTGTTTCATGTAACTTATTTACAAATTTGTACTAATTACTGTTATCATTCCAAACTGCGTTGTTTGTATATTTATTATTCAATATATTTGGAAATCAATATCAAAATAAATATCTAAAGGTTTATATATCACCTTGTCAACAAGTGTTTCATTGTTATTTTAAGTTTAGAGTTCCATAAATTATTTTCAGAGAAAACAGGTGGGTCTCTGTGGTTACGCTCTTGCCTTGCGTTCCGAAGATCATGTGTTCGAATCAGGATTGCGGTGTTCTGTTCAAGAGGAATTTTTCCAGAGTTCTCTAGTATTGTTGCAGGAGCTATGGAGTTCATGCTTTGTGGAATATTCTTAGTAGGTGATGTGTCATTTCTACGGAGAGGGGCCGAGCCATATGGTGTAAAACCTGGTGCAATGAAGTCATCAATTCTTCGGCTTTAGACCCTTTTTAGAGAAGAAAACAAATAAATGACCTGTTCTCAGTTTACAAGTGATTTTAGATGTCTTTTTTTTTTTTCCCCCACGTGTTCGTAGCGCGTTGGACTACGGGTGACTAGTCCTCTGTAAGTGCGGGTTCAACTCCGCGACTGGCAGAAAAGCTACAGGTTCCCAGATTTACGGTGTTCGTGGCACCAAGCCAAAGGGTTATGATGTCCATGACACCAAGCCGAAGAGCTTTCAGCTCAAGTGCTTCTGGATCGGAAAAAATAGATGTCTTTTACAAACTATCATCAAATATTATGGGAGTCTCTATGTTGAAGTGGTTAAGATGTTTCGCTGTCATTCTGAACGTTGTGAGTTTGAGTCTGGACTGAGTCGCATGTGCAACTTTTTCATGAGCACGCTAGGATTCTTGCTGGAGCTATGGAGTTTTTGCAACACTCTCGGCAGATGGCATTTCATCTCTGCGAGACAGGAACAGAGCCATATGGGAAACCCCTTACAATGAAATGAATCTTTGCTTTCAGACCCTTTTACACCCGAGTGGTTACCGGGGCCCAAATGTGGGGTGTAAAGAATAAAACCACTGTTACCTGCCACGCATGACTTCTCTTCGGATTATACAGTTTCTAATCATACTAAGGAGGTTTGGCTGAAATCGGACGCATGTGTCCTAAATGTGTAAAAGTCAACCTGCTGCCTTGCAGGATGGCTGGAGACAGCCAAAGGCTAACGGAGAACGAACCCAGTAAACGCTGGCTGAATCCTGACACATCGCCAAAGGATAAGCACCAGAGCTCCAAATGGCGCTGAAGATGTGACGAAACCCACCCATGAATCAGATTTCCACATGCATGAATTTATGTAGAGATCTGGTACATCAGTCTTTTAGGTGATCGAGAGAGAGAGACCCTTTTAGATCAAATGCAAATGCTAAGAAGAGGTAATGAGAAGAGCTAGGAAGAAAATAAAAGAAGAGAAAAGGATAAGCTTGCTCTGATACTGTTAAAACAGGAACAAAATGAAGTAGAGAACAGCGGTGAGGTAGAGAAAAATAATGCTGAGGTAGAGGAGCAAAAAATGAATAATGAGAAGCTTTATACCAACACTGTGCTACCAGAGCCAAACATGGGCACTGACAAAAGAACAAGAAAGGAAAATTACCACA
Organism: Arion vulgaris; assembly: GCA_020796225.1. Classification (NCBI taxonomy): domain Eukaryota; kingdom Metazoa; phylum Mollusca; class Gastropoda; order Stylommatophora; family Arionidae; genus Arion; species Arion vulgaris. The sequence goes on along the minus strand of CM036758.1, from coordinate 58,854,397 downwards.
TGCGAAATGAGATGCCTGAGGAAAGCAGTAAATAAAACAAGAGACCATATAAGAAATGAGGAAATTAGAAGAACAGTCGAACAACACCTGCTATTAGATTTATTGAAAACAGAGACTCAAATGGTTTGGCCACTTGGTCAGAATGAACCCGAATACACCAGTTGCAAGAGCGTAGAACCTGAAAATGGAATCATCAAGAGGAAAGGGCAGACCAAGAAAAGATGGGTTGATGGAGTTACAGACATCTTAAGACTCCACAATACCACACCATATCAAGCGACCGAGCGTGCATTATCTCGAAAACCGATCATCAGTTAAACCTGCAACGCCTAGCGGCAAAAAAGCAGAGACGGACAAAAGAAAGAAAGAAGATAGAGAAATGAGGAATTATAGTAAGTTATATTGTGACAGTTGCTCTCTTATGCTACAGGTGAGAATGAGAAGATTGAAGTGTTTTGGACATATAAAGAGACTAGATGGGCTGGAGAAAACAATCATGGAAGGAGGCATCCCAGCAAAGAGAAGAAGAGGAAGACAACGGAGAAGATGGATTCAGGATGTAAATGATGGTTTGAGCATAACAACTGCAGAGGCAGGACATCTGGCCTACGAGAGAAATTCGGAAAGATTGCTAGGGTGGCAAAGTTCTGCTCAGGACAAGCTATTTGATGATGATGATGATATTGTAACAGTTCTCTTATATTCTGACAGAAACAATAAAGAACAAGCTCAAAGTTGATATTCTATTTACCAAATATTTATTAGTTTTTGTCAATCCCCAAAATCCATGGGGACAAATCTCTCAATGAACTAAACAAAACAAATTATGAGCATGATCAAAGTTTGAAAATGATGACTCAGCCACTGTGTGAATGCTCCAATTCTGCGCCCGTTTAGGTGAGAAACTAAACACTCTAGGGTTCCTTAAGAGAAACAAGAATGAACCTATACAGTAGTTTTTTTTAAAAATAACTATCTGATTGATTTGTTCATATGATGATGAACTTCATAAAACATGAATTCTTCAACCAAGTTTGATTCAATACTTCATCTCTCTGGTCTCCCTTAAAAATGTGTTTTTTTTAAATTATGATGTTTACCATTTCTTTGCATGTGTCCAGTATCTTAAATATAATCACATTAAAGATAAGGCTTCAAATTACATAAAAGAATTACAAGAATACATTTACAAACAGTAATATATTCATTTCTTTTCTGATCTTATTTTTATACTCCCATCTATTTGTAGAAACTTATAATTAGAAGATATTATACATACACCACAATAAACACATTTCTAATCAAGTGATCGTCTTCAGTGTAAGCAGTTTCTAATCATACGATCGTCGACTTCTCTTCAGGTTATACAACTTTGTCAAATATCGAATTCTTTTTTCTATCCTATTGTGTTCACTTGGGTAATATAATTTCAGTCTTGGACCTTCCCATTCTAGTTTCCGGATCATTCTGTCTCTCTCATTGCCTTTGTAAGCAATAAGCCACCTTGGCCCAGACAGCAGATCCGCTGGGTGAATATCACCGTCGCCAAGAATATCTGTGGATGGCACAAAACAATTTACTATCATTAATATGACTACTTGTAACAAAGCAATTCACTATCATTCATGTGCCTTTGACTAATTTTTGCATGAAAGCTTGCTTTCCTTATCACCAGTGTACCTCGCCATTCAGGCGTACCTTAATTCCCTATTAATAAGATAATTATAGTGTAACATCACTCATTTAACTATCAATAACATACATGCATAGAATGATATCGAGAGATGTAGTAGCATAGTTGTTAGTGAACTCGCTTCTTAGACTAGTGGTACGGGTTCAATTCCACAGTGGACGTGGAATATTTCGACCACAATGGCTCTCAATTCCACAGTGGACGTGGAATATTCCAACCGCAATGGCTCTCAAGTCAACTCAGCCTCAATTTGGTACCAGGAAAAACACTGGGAAGTAAAGGCAGCAGGCATAATGTTGACCACATTATACATTGTGTGTTGAGGGTTAATGAAAATACAGGCCTAACACCATATTACCCAATATACCTTGAGGTATGAAAAAGGGTCCTGCTACTTTAAGTTTTTTTAAATACAATGACATCTACTTTATCCATGCGTTATATTATTATTTTGGTCAAATTTGCAGTTACAAATTATAAGTCATTCATGGTCCATATTGATTAGTCTCCTATATATATATCTTTTTGTCTCTTACCTATATAATCATTCTGTCCAAAAAGTGCTTTCTGTGATGACCAGTTGTCCTTCGGCCTGTATGGAGGTAAAGACTTGACAGGTATACCATCTCTGGGCAATAATCCTGTAATAAATATGTCAATAGGAGATAAGATAGAGTAAGCTTTGGATGAAAAATGAACACTGAAAGAACAAATAGTACCTTACAGTTAATTCTTTATTCATCCTTGCCATATGTGAATTTTGATTATCACCATTTATTTTGTTTACTCCACTTTCGCAACTAAGCATCTTCGGTATCGCCCATATTGTTTGTTACGAGTCTTTTCTTTTTCCTGGACACTGACAAAGCAGTTTGTATACTATTGTAGAGCAGTGGAAAAACATATATGTGCTTTTGAATATGTGTTACAGAAGAGTCCTCCCTATATCTTGGACAGAGAAGATAACAAATAGATCTATCCAGAAAGAACTCAAAATCTAAGAAAACTGGCTGATGCTACAAATAAGAAAGAGAAAATGGAGATATTTTGGACATACAAAAAAAGACATGAAGGGCTGGAGAAGGCCATCATGGAAGGAGGCATACCGGCAAAGAGAAGAAGAGGAAGACCACGGAGACGTTTGATTCAGGATGTAACTGATGGTTTGAACATGACGGTTGCAGAGGCAGGACATCTGGCCTATGAGAGAGAGAAATTCTGGAAGACTGTTGGTGTGGCAAAGTTCTGCTCAGGACAAGCTATTTGATAATGATGATACTATTGTAGTATTTCTGTCACTTTGTTTATGCCATCTTGTGCAGAACCAGACTGGTTACATGGCTCAAACATGAGTGGCAGAAAGTTGATTTTGCCAGCACCAGTATAGTAAGGCAGCATCATAAATCAAACTGGTATGGTTGTAATTGGAAATATTCATGGAGATCTGAACTCCATGGACACAGGTAGATCTAGCTGGGTTCTGTTCATAGACCAACCATTATTTTATGTCTATACATTCAATGGAAGATGCAGTTCCAACAATGATTCTGATGCAGCCCTGCATTTGATCCAACTGCTGCTTGATTTAGCTTGTTTGTATACTCTGCGTTACCAGCACCAAACATGGAAAATGAGCAAAGCACAGTCACAAACAATAGCTACCTGTGAAATGTAATGCCTATGAAAAGTTCAAAAGTACAACACCAGAAAAGACAAAGTCGCAAACAAAAGCACAAGAACAATAGTTGGGACAGAACCTTGTTTGAATTACATTCAGCGGCCACTTAATAAGAATGCAACGAAACTCCACTGTATATAGAGTCGTCTACTACAGAACACCGGGAAAGGAGGCGAGAGGAAGACCATGAAAAAGATGGGACAGTAGAATCCTGTCAAAAAGCAAACATAACTATCACCCAAACCACTAGAGAAGAGCAAGATAAAAACAGAAAACAATGACACTGGACAACATCCAATAACAGTGTGGTGACAAACCAAGAATACTTTGTAAAACTACTGTTCTTTGTGCTTTGATATTTTATCTTTGAAAAGAATGCACAAATGTAGACTACATGGACTAATGACAATAAGAGAAGAATGTCTGATACGGAAATAACCGATAATATCTGATATATGACTGTCACCATGAACACAAAAAGAGCAATGTTCAACACAATCTTTTTCCCCACATTATGCTATCAGTGTCAAAACCAAGATGACTCAAATGAAACTATCAAAGAAATGTCATAGAAGAAAACTAGTCATGACAGAGATGAAGTGTCTATGCAGAATGCAGGGGTAAAAGAAGAGACGGTTGAGAAATGAAGACATCAGGAAAAAGTGGGTACAACATCAGAACTGAACATCAAGAAGCAACAAATTAAATGGTCCGGCCACATAAGCAGATTACCAACAGAAAAGTGCACCTCAAAGAGCAATGCTGGACCGATACAACGGATACTAAGCAAAAGGCGGCCATGCAATGGGTGGACCTCAGAGCTAACAGAGGCGACGAAAGATACTATTTATGAAGCGCACACAAGGGCTCGTTCTAGAAATCTCTTCTTATCCTGACGCTGTTAGGCAAAACAGGATTGGAGAAAAGAAAAAATTCTGATACAGAAATAACTTGAAGACAAAATCTAGGGAAAGAGAAGATATGGACATATGAGGACAACCAACACTGGGTAGACATGAAACATGTGACATCACAGGGAGTTGAAGTTCAGCATATTCTAGATGTACAATAAATTTTTAAACAATTTTTCCATAGACAAGTTTTCCACAATTGATCTAGCTAGAATAAATATGTTTGGACAATTTGTCAATAACAACTGTATGATAACACAAACCATCTGTCTTGTAGCGAAGTACATGTCCATATCTTCGAGGTCCAGGAATCCTGTATGGTGAACGAGTGTAGTGCTCAAAGTTTTTGTCTGTAGATGTTATCGCTGTTTCTTGTTTGTATGTTGCCAGTTTACTATTATCAGAACTACTGTTGCAGCTCATTACTTTTGTCTGAAAAATAAAACAATTGGACATATTCTGTACACTTTATTAATTTTCATTTGAAAAATGTGAACAGTATCAGTTCTGGTTTTTAAAAAAATTAAACAACTCAAAACAGTATGGAACGGAACTGATAAGAAAACAAAGATCAGAATACTAAGAGCATGCATATTCCCAGTGGCAACATATGGGTGTGAACATAGACATTTAACAAGGCAGTGGAAAAACATATATGTGCTTTTGAATATAAGTGTTACAGAAGAGTCCTTTTGTCTTGTGGACAAATATCTTGAAGACAGAGAAGAGAACCAATAGATCTATTCAGAAAGAACTCAAAATCAAAGAAAACTGGCTGATGCTACAAATATGAAAGAGAAAATTGAGATATTTTGGACATATAAAAAGACATGAAGGGCTGGAGAAGACCATCATGGAAGGAGGCATAGCGGCAAAGAGAAGAAGAGGAAGACCACGGAGAAGATGGATTCAGGATCCTTCCTTCCTTTCGTTCGCTTGAAATTTGTCTATATATTCAATGTTGTCTCTTGTATGAACTTCACTGTCTTTTGTAGCTCACACAGAGGTCCGTGTAGTTTTCTGCGAATGTTGTTTATTAGGCCAGTGAGTTTGCCTCAGTTTATCATATTCGGGGCAGTCTTGAAGTATATGCTCTGCAGTTTGGTGTGCCTGTCCACATGACATGGTGCCAATCTTGAATTTTGTATACATGTGGTTGCGAAGCCAATTGTGTCCTGTACTAAGGCGCAGAATGACAACTTGTTCCAATCTGCTCATATTATATAATCGTCTTGTGTTGGTATTTGTGGCTTTCTCATTGATTTAATCATCCTTTTCTTTTGGTGGTAGGTAACTGGCACATCCGGTTGCTCTCCTGCAGCACCTTCCTTGCCAATCGGTCTGCTGTTTCATTTCCTGGTATTCCACAATGAGAGGGTATCCATTGCCAGATGACCCTGCGCTGCTTGGACAATTTAGACAGTAGGGTCTGTAGACCTAGCAATTTTCTGGACTGGAGTGCTTGGAGTGCTGATTTTGCATCAGTAAAAAATACAACAGGTTGAGGATTCAGGATGTAACTGATGGTTTGAACATGACGGCTGCAGACGCAGGACATCTGGCCTATTAGAGAGAGAAATTCTGGAGGACTGTTGGGGTGGCAAAGTTCTGCTCAAGACAAACTATTTGATGATGATGATGATCAGTTCTGGTTGTAGTTATTGTTGGTTTATTCCTCATTACATCTAGTCAATTCAGAGACACATAGGGAAGTTAATACTTCTAGAGATTAACTCATTGTGGACCAAATGCCACATTACATGGCTTTGGGTTGGACACCTTTTTACCAGGAGCCACACTAAAGGGCGTTTTTATTCTAAAAACAAATGGCTTGTAAAAAAATGACTTTCCCCTGATCCACTACAAGTTAACATACAAATAATAAGATATATCTACGAGATTTCACTTACCAAACCTCCACAAAACATGTTGCTGGTGGCCCTTGAAAAAACAGCCTTCACAGCAGAACCACTGATAAACCATGTTAATGACATTCTTCTGATTAGAAATAGGCTGGAAATATGAAGAGGTGATGTTAAGATATAATTCCTCAAACACAAAGATTCTCTAATGAACAAATATAGATTATTTCCCCTTGTATTAATCACTAATAATAAAGAGATATTTTGAATTCCTAATTTTCAGACACAGTATTGTAGATGTAAGGGAAGACTGCAGTAAAACTATGTAGCAATGGTGAAACACATAATAACAAAGTACTGTAGTTTTACAAAGTACAAAAACAATTACAATAATAATATACACCACTGTTACTATTCCAAAAGTCCTAACAGAAAAGAAGCACAGAAGAGAAGCGAAGAAACTCAGATTTCCTATACCGGCATATTCCTATATAGTATAACACACTTAACACTAACACTAACAGTCAATTTTAGGGCCGTTGGCTTTATCAACTTTATGAATATGATTTATTGATTTAGAAATTTGAAGCTGATTGAATGAAATCAGAAATTATTGCATGACCAATGATTGGTCATCCAATAATTCAATGGATTAATCTTCTTCTTTGCGTTCAGTTCTTACGACCAATTTTAATCACTTTGTGATATGTTTGATCTTTGCTAAGAACGTGTATAGGTTGCACATTGGTTTGGTAGGCCCATAAACGCAGACTTCTACACGTTTAGGACACATACATCCGATTTCAGCCAAACCTCCTTAGTCGCCTCTTACGACATGCGTGGCAGGTAACAGTGGTTCTATTCTTTACACCCCAAATTTGGGCCCGGTAACCACTCGGGTGAATGGATTAATGACCAGTCCCAGTGTATAATGACTTAGTAATGACTGACTGGGTAAGTGTATCATGTATTGTATGTATCATACTGATACTTGTATCATACTATCATCATGTAACACTTACTTACAGTTGTTACACTCACACTGTAAAAAATAAATTCTGAACAGTGTGAGTGTTTCATGATGATACATACATGATACACTTACCCAGTCAGTCATTACTAAGTCATTATATACTAGGACTGGTCATTAATCCACTGAATGATTGGATGACCAATCATTGGTCATGCAATCATTTATGTGAACAGTAGTGTTCACTGTTCATTGTCATTGAGACTCATTGTGATTGTAAATAATGTAATGTTTGAATGAGTAACTTTAATTACTAGCGACATGTACTCAATTCGGCCCTAAACTTTAATAAATATAACAGACTTTAAAGCACAGTATAACTCTATAGAAGTTGGTATTCCAAAATACTACGTAATCCAACTGTTTAGTCGCATTTAGTAAAACAAGTAAGTTCACCTTCAATTCTCCACTAAATTGCCTTTTAATACGCCATGTTGCTTGGTAGACTGCAGGGACTGCACTCTCGTCATTTCTTATCTAGAATTTAAATAGCAGAGTAGCCTGCACTTGATTGTCAATATAAAGTTATGTTTCTGAGACCTGGGTAGCAACGTCTTAGAGATGCGAAGATAATGTGCGACGTAAAATATTGTAAGCTGTTTCAAGTATTTCACCGCATATTTATACGATTTTTTCTAAAAGCAGTAACATAAAATTATAAACGATGCCCCTCTAGCTATAATAATAATATCCTTCCTTCGCAAGAGATGATAACAGTCTCAGACGTGTGCTTCTTCACCTCTCTGGTGTGTACGGATGTGACTGTAGGTCAATCCTAGAACACAATCCCCTACCCTAGGTGAGGTATACATGATCAAGGTTATACATGTGCGTATTGTGTGTTCTGTGTTTTCGCGCAGCTCGTTTTCTCTGTGCCTCAACGGCACGATGATTCTCAGTTATGCGGGTTCCTCTTGTGTTGTTACAGCGCCACATTTTGGCAACCTTGCACAAGAGATTCCCAGCACGTGATGTCTATATCGAAGCATTTCAGAGACACTTTAAGAGTCTTACTATAAAACAAATGCAGAGCAATATGTGCTTTGTATCCCTTCATTGGAAACCTACTTTCAGAAATACATAAACCAATGGGTCTTAAATGCAAATGTGAATCTTTGCCAAGAACGTATATACTTTGCACATTGGTTTGGTAGGCCCCTAAACTCGTAGACTTCTACACGTTTAGGACACGTGCATCCGATTTCAGCAAAACCTACTTAGTCGCCTCTTAAGAACAAGGAGTCTTTTGCAAGAACCTCAGAGGAAGCAACGAATATGATAAACAAATAAACAGTGTACATGTATTAAGAGCTTCCGAAAAAACAAATAGACAAACACAGGATTCGAACCACTTACCCTCATTTCTTACGACACTTATTGCCTAGCCTATCAATACGAGCGTCCTGACGAACACAACTAGCGAGCCATTCTAAAAGAATGACTGACTGAGGAGTGTCTTTCTTAAACGCTTCGTTATAACTAGACAATATTCTTATATATATATATGTTGGTGAGTTATTTGTTGTGACTGCGTTTTGCTCATGGTTCATATATAAATTTGAGATACTTAATCAACTATATGTGAAATGCGCTGCATGTCAAAAGTTACCAACAACACCAAAAAATACAGTCACCAACATCAGCATTTAAAGAAAGTTAGCACAGAACCTTGCTTGAATTATATTGAGAAACAAAGAATGAAGTGGTTTGACCACTTAATAAGAATGCATTCAAACTCCACAGTATACAAAGTTTTCTACAACAGAACATCAGGAAAGAAGGCGAGAGGAAGGCCACGAAAAAGATGGCTAGATGGCATAGCAGAATCATTTCAAAGAGCAAAAATAACAATCACTCAAGCCATCAGAACAGCACAAGACAAAAACAGAAAACTATGACACTGGGCAATAACCTGGTAACAGTGTGACGACTAAAGAAGAAAAGAAGAAGACGAAGAACAATCTATTATTTGAAGGTTAATTGATCCGATCTAAACTTGACAATTTCCAGTCGTTGGATTCAAATCAATAATTAACAATCAACCCTAATGATAAAATTAATCTGTTACCCTGCCAGATAATCGTTGAAAAAACATTAAATATGAAAAGATGAAAAAATACTTAGTGGTGAGTTATGAGCAAACACAAATTCCTAAAACGATGTGGAAAACACTAAATAATGAGTCACCAGAAAACATTTTCAATTGTTAAAAAATAGTAAACTATATCCAAAGGATTGACTTGCACCGGATTTTACACCATATGGCTCGATCCTTCTCTGCAGAAATGGCACGCCACCTGCCGAGAGTATTGCACAAATCACCAGCATCAATCCTAGGGGTTTCTTGAAATCGTGCCCTAGGAACAGAAAGGCGTTGTCGAATTCGAATCTACGATCTTTGGAACGAAATGACATAGGCGTAACCACTCAGCCACAAAGAAATGGCATATGTTTAACCACTCAGCCACAAAGAAATGGCATATGTTTAACCACTCAGCCACAAAGAAATGGCATATGTTTAACCACTCAGCCACAAAGAAATGGCATATGTTTAACCACTCAGCCACAAAGAAATGGCATATGTTTAACCACTCAGCCACAAAGAAATGGAATATGTTTAACCACTCAGCCACAAAGAAATGGCATATGTTTAACCACTCAGCCACAAAGAAATGGCATATGTTTAACCACTACCATAAAAAATGGCATATGTTTAACCACTCATTCCACAAGAAATGGCATATGTTTAACCACTCAGCAGCACAAAGAATGGCATATGTTTAACCACTCAGCACAAGAAAGGCCATATGTTTAACCATCAGCCACAAAGAAATGGCATATGTTTAACCACTCAGCCACAAAGAAATGGCATATGTTTAACCACTCAGCCACAAAGAAATGGCATATGTTTAAACTCACTCAGTCACTAGCAAAAAAAATGGCATATGTTTAACCACTCAGCCACAAAGAAATGGCATATGTTTAACCACTCAGCCACAAAGAAATGGCATATGTTTAACCACTCAGCCACAAAGAAATGGCATATGTTTAACCACTCAGCCACAAAGAAATGGCATATGTTTAACCACTCAGCCACAAAGAAATGGCATATGTTTAACCACTCATAGACCACAAAGACCCACAGACAGATAAACTAACAAGCTGTTGTGGATCTCTGAGGAGCGAAGATAAGGTCCCCATTAATCGCTCCAAAAATACACGGTGTGTTTTCAACGCAGAGCGACTGGCTATGTTTTCATAAATCCCTGATCTCAATGTTAGCGAGATCAAGTTTCTAGTCATATCGGAGACGGACAATAAAATGTAGGTCATGTGTTCAAGTTGAGCACGTAATAGAACCACCAACAGTTGCATATCGGTAAGAGTAGGCTGCAAAACAGCTGCCCCATCAACATTCATTGTAAAGATTGAAATAAAATTGTTACAAGAATTTCAACATCTTTAAAAGTACATCGGAGACCCTTACCGATGCTACAGAGCTCGTGCACTGCCGCTTAGATTTTCATATGTGAGAAAGAGATTGAAGAACACATGATTATTCACTAAATTGCAGTGATGATAATCCTACCAAACAAGTAATCAATCAACTAACAATCTATCGGAAAATACTAGTTAACAGTCATTCATTTTTTTATTTTGTTCAATCCAGAAGTACTTGAGCTTTCAGCTCTTCGGCTCAGTGCCATGGACATCGTAACCCTTCGATTCGATGCCACGAACACCGTAAATCTGGGGAACCTGTGGCTTTTCTGCCAACCCGCGGAAGTGAACCCGCACTCACATGGAGCTTGTGACCCGTCGTCCAACGCGCTACGAACACGCTGGGCAGGCGAGCAAGGTAGGGGCTTAGGAAGCTACCTAGTAAATAAAAAGCATTAGCAGAAATCGGATGTGCTGGCCTACTTGTAATCGCATAACTGGCACAACATACAATCAGTCTTATGCTCAGATCACATACAAATGACACAGAGTTGTTTAACACGTGCTCGATACGGAGCGTTCGAAGAAGAAGAAGATACAAGCATTTCAGAAATTCAAGAGATAGAAAACAACGTAAGAAATATATAGATGACAGATGAAAGGTTTCGTAACACGTAAATAGATGACAGATGAAAGTTTCAGTTAATGACAACGAAAGAAAAATATGAATGACAGATGAAAGTTTTCAGACAACGAAAGAAAGATATGGATGACAGATGAAAGTTTTCAGTTAATGACAACAAAAGAAAGTGGGAACATGCAAGGATGGAATAGTTCCGACAAACTAAATAAGAAATAAAGAAATAATGAGCGACAAAGAAAGAAAATTGGTTGAATCTGAAATGTTAGGAAGCTTATTTAAAAAAAAAATATGAATGAACCCATAAAAAAGGCATCAATTCTTTGCACAGGCAAATTAAAGAAATCATAGAGAAAATAACAACCGCTCTCATTTGATGATTGAAATCTTAAGAAGGAGCGATTATTAATGGAATGAAAAGAACATAATAGGAATGTGGAAGGAATACAACGGGAAGGTTTATGATGGTAACAGATTACAGCAAAATATACAAGAGAAATGTTAGAGACCATAAATACTTGAACAGAAATGAATGATATTATAAGGACACTCAGATATTGAGATTCTATATAGCATCGTTTTCATCTTTACAGACGGTCAATTGGCAAGTGTTTTATTGTGACAACCTCTGAGCTCTCACTTTTTTCTCTTGTCTTTCAGCTCATGCATAGGTCTCTTCTCAAAAGACTCTGCACCCCTGCGCAATATCGCTTTCCGCAACTCTGTCCTCAGCTAATTTTTACCATGTGCTGGGACCTATATAAAAGTTTTTCACTGAGGCCTTGCAGATATCTTTATATCTGAGCAGTGGTCTGCCCTGATGCCTCTTCCCTTCCGAAAGTTCACAGAACAACATTTGTTTTGGTATGCGACAAGTTACCATTCTTCTCACATGCCCTAACCATCTTAGTCGTTTACTTGAGGTCCTATAAGCATAACATCTGGTGGTCTCTGTGGTTAAGCCCTTTGCCTTGTGAGTCAAAGGTCGTGGATTTGAGTCCGGACCGCGCCGTTCTGTTCGCGAGTGCAGTTTTTTCCAGAGACCCTAGGATTGTTGCTGGAGCTACGGAGTTCGTGCTTTGTGCAATACTCTCGGCAGGTGGCGTGCCTTTTCTGCTGAGAGGGACCGAGCCATATGGGATAAAACCCGGTGCAGTTAAATCAATCCTTTGGCTTTAAACAGTGGAAGAAAATCAGACTATGTGAAAACTTGGAATAGAAGTGATAACAACATTTCTGTAAGACATTTTCGATAATTGATGTAAATACGGAAAGAACTACTGAAATCGATATTAATAGATTTATCTAAGAAATCAAGAGCAGTTAACAGTGAAGATCATATCATAAATGGCTGCATGAACCCCATTATAAAGATACTTTTAAGAATAGTGATGAGAAGAATGAGAAGCAGAATAAGACCAGAAATTGGTTAACAGGCATTTTGGGAGCAGCATTCTGGCAATGACACAACCAACTCTATATATTCATTTTGTAATTGTAAATTAAAATCAGACTATGTGAAAACTTGGAATAAAAGTGATAACAACATTTTTGTAAGACATTTATTTAGGGTAACGAACGTGCTGAATTTCTAGTAAACAATGCCCCAACTCAAGCGGGCAGAAGTATGGACAGAGCAGATATGATCAATGCGGTACGCTCTCACTTATGTGACATGATCGAGTCGCTTACACTGAAACGGGTTCGAGAATTAGGCATTAAGTTTGGATATGCCAGATAGTGTCGTCTTCGTGATAGAGAAAAGAGCAGATATACTAATCAGCTTCTCATGGGTACGGTGAGCAAATGGACTTTGGGATCGCTGCTGAAGAGGAGGACGGAACACGAATGGGAATGCCCAATGTGCCATGACGTCGATCGCATAACATAACATAACTCTATATATTTATTACTAAACACTAATAGAAAGAGCACTGGAATCGGATATGGGTGCTGGTTACTGAACCAACATTATATCATTTTGAGTAGACTCATAGGTGCTCAGTCTGCACCAATTGATGTCGAAGGGTATGTAGGGCCTATAGTGATGGTTCCCGTAGTTTGCTGGTTAAACACACTGCCACTCAGGCCTCCATTTCTACTTGCACAAGGTGTAATTTCAAACCCACTAAATCGCTATATATATTCAACATCAATTTTAGTGTCCTCATCCAACAGGAAATCGCCAAGAGACGAGATCATCTCCACTATTCACTCAACTCCTCGATGATCAACGCTAATGATGCAAGCAAAGCCTGTTTGCTATCTCATTGCCGCGTACGCCCGCATGCTGAAGACAGTAGCTCCATTAAGTCTTTGGAGGTTGGAAACTTCAATAGCCGACTTCCGCTCATACCGGAAATAAAAGTTTATTTCTTGCTAAGACAATTGCAATCATCGATGCAGTACTCCTTTTGTTTAGTCCAACAAGAGAATCTCTTCAACATCCATCTTATTTGAACCCCACATTACACATCAAGTATTGATTCCTCTATTTTATGTTTTCTTTTTTGTAGTCATTCAAAAACCATTTCTTTATTAATATTTTCTCATGCTTGTATTTAATGATGTTACATCAAACACAAAGTCTTTTTCTGCATATTATGTTCATCATTGCATGTCCATCACTATAGCGACATCTATCTAGCTTCAAGAAATAGAAACCATTATCTTCAAAACTCAATGTCGTAAACTGCGACTAAAGAGAGTTTAGCTTGGGGCTATTAACTTCATAACGTAAATTACATTGCTGCCAGAAATATGTATTGTAACAGAAGACGCTTTGAAGTTCATTGGCGCGAGTATCCTTCAATTGGCCTGAGGCGTTAGCTGTTTCACTTTTCCTAATGAGCCAGATTTGTGTTTTAAAAAAAAACTCACTTCCCAAACAAGATATCATGTCTCAGATTGTGAGCTAAGAATAGTGTCACAATACAAGCAGAATCAGATTTAGTTTAAATTGTACTTTACATAAGTCGCCAAAGTTTGCTTCACAAATAACTGACACAAGTAAACAGGGGTGCGAGACATATCCACGTTTTCTGAGTTTATTCTTAACGATGTTTCTGCACGTCTGTCAGTTCTCTCATTGTCGGGTTTTCTAGAGTTAATCTTGATAGAAGCCGTGGTAAAGATAACATTAAACTAAATTGAAACTTCTCCTTCTTCTTCAGCGATCTCTGGTCATGCGCTTAATTCACTGTGGACCATAAACTCTGCAATCTGATTCAGGTCTGTCAGGTTTCCCCAAAATTTAGTTTTTAAGTCACGATGTAGCCACATGTTGTTTCTTGTCTACCGCAGGAAAGGACAGTTCTGTAGGACATGCTCCAGTGTCTATTCAGCCTGTTGACACTGGCAGAGTAAGAGAAATAATATCGATCATAATCCACAATACTATTTCCGAAATAAAGAAGGTCAAGACGGTTCGAAATATTCATCCCCACCAGGGCGGCTCGTCATTAAGGGCCAGTGGGGCCTGACCCCACCATAAATATTGAGTAACGTGTACTTTTTTGTACTTATTAACAGAAATATTTGTTCTTTTCTCGAAAGGGTCAATAACTTCCCGTAATAGACAAATAATAGTAAATACTCCAAAAACCATGATTTTTCCGAAAATTTTTGTCTGGTCCCACAGAGAAAAATCATCACGAGCCGCCACTGATCCTCACTATAGAGTGTTGTAAACAAACATGATGACAAGAATATGTCTGCCGAGGAGAGTTCTCTAACTATGAAAATTACATTGAGGTTTCAGAGCACAACTCCATCGATTGGGTATCATTGGCCAGGCCTCCTGCATCTGTGAAGCACCACAGCAGTCCGCAGAGCACATTCAGCAAGGCTGACCCAGTCTGAGCAGTATGAGAATGGACATCTGACCAATATTAACATCCCTTCAGAACTAATTATGGGGAACGGTGAAGACTCACGAGCACAACCCTGTTTATAACATATACAGAGTAGTTTCATAGCAGAATTTGATCGCAGTAAGAGGTAAGTGCACAGTGATAACTCATAGCGATATACAGAAAATAAAGTCTGAGCACAGAGTGGTAACTGATAGATCTATACAGAAACTGAAGTCTGAGTCAGATGGCAACTGAAATATCTATTCCTGCACTGAATTCTGAGCACACAGTAGGCACTGATAGATCTATTCATGTACTGAGGTCTGAGCACATGAGTATGACATCTGAAATATCTTATTCAGAAACTGAAGTCTGAGCACACTGGCTATATAGATCATATTCATGTACTGAAGTCTGAGCACATAGTAGTGCAACTGAAATATCTATTACAGAAACTGAAGTCTGAGCACACAGTGGCTACTGATAGATCTATTCATGTACTGAAGTCTGAGCACATAGTAGCAACTGAAATATCTATTCAGAAGTCTGAGCACACAGTAGGCACTGATAGATCTATTCATGACTGAAGTCTGAGCACAAAGTAGGGACTGATAGATCTATTCAGAAACTGAAGTCTGAGCACACAGTAGGGACTGATAGATCTATTCAGAAACTGAAGTCTGAGCACACAGTAGCAACTAAAACATCTATTCAGAAACTGAAGTCTGAGCACACAGTAGCAACTAAAACATCTATTCAGAAACTGAAGTCTGAGCACATAGTGAAAATGGTTGGTCTATTCCACAATATGAAATAAAGTTGAATTCTCAAAACAGGCAGATTAAATAAAATATATTTCATTCTACATTAATCTTGATTGTCACGCAGAGATGCAGAAATAAATTTACCGAAAAAAGGCGATTCCCACTGAAACTAAAGTTATATTTTTATTGAAATGAATAAAACGAGAAAATAACTTAAAAACGATTTATTTTTATGATCTTCACCGAGATAGCCAGTTCGATATTCAGTTGTATTTTTTGTAGCCATTCATTTTTATGTGTCTCCATTCAAGCACACACACACACACACACACACACACACACACACACACATGATACACACACACACAACACACATGTAAATATATACAAAGTAAATTACTATAATAGTTTATTACTGTTTGGTGTGGATTACAATAATGGCAGAACACGTAAGAACAAAGTACTGTAGTTTAAAAATAAAATTACAATAGAAACACAGAGTAAAGCTTATATTCTGGAATTTTTTCGTTATATTGTTTTACATTTAAAGAGTATTAAGCAGAAGCCCGTGTGTTGCTGTGGCACTCTACTTCTTCTTTGCGTTCGTTCTTTACGACCAATTTTAATCACTCTTTGTGATATGTTTGATCTTTGCCAAGAACGTGTATAGTTACACATTGGTTTGGTAGGCCCCTAAACGTATAAGACTTCTACACGTTTAGGACATGTGCATCCGATTTCAGCCAAACCTCCTTAGTCGCCTATTACGACATGCGTGACAGGTAACAGTGGTTCTATACTTTACACCCCAAATTTGGGCCCCGGTAACCACTGGGGCGATGGCTGTGTCACTCAAGGTAAGCAAAGAATAGTACCACTGCGATATGCAAGAGGCGACTAATGTAGGAACTTGGTAAGCTACTTTAATAAATCTTTTTCTTCTTTCTCTTCTTTGAACGCTCCATATCGACGACCACCTGTTAACTAATCTGTGTGATTTATATGTGATCTGAGCCTAAGAGCGATTCCACGTTGTGCCAGTTATGCGCCTACAGGTAGGCCAGCAAATCCGATTTCTGCGACGCTTTTTATTTACTAGGGTAGCTTCCTAGATCCTAGATCAGTGCCGTTTACGACATGCCTTGTAGATCACAGTGGTGCTATTCTTTGCTTCAATTACGAGCCCGACACCATACGGACGCCCTAATAAGCATAGCAAAATCAGATGTGCTGGCCTACTTGTAGACGCAGAACTGACACAATCGATCTTAGACTCAGATCACATACAAATCACAAAGAGTGGTTTAGCAAGTGGTCAATATGGAGAGTTTAAAGAATGGAATTAATTGAACAGGATTTTGCCCCATATGGAACGGTCTCTCTCCGAAGTAATGTCATGCTACCTGCTTAGAGTGTTACACAAAGCACAAACTCCGTAGCTTCGTCAACAATCTTAGTGGTATCTGGATAAAATGCACACGTAAAAAGAACGGTGCGGTTCAGATTTGAACTCACGACCTTCGAAACGTAAGCAACAGCTTAACTACTTAGCCACAGAGACGATCGAAGTCATATGACTTAACTACTTAGCCACAGAGACGATCGAAGTCATATGACTTAACTACTTAGCCACAGAGACGATTGAAGTCATATGGCTTAACTACTTAGCCACAGAGACGATTGAAGTAATATGAGAATGAACAAAATTACATTTTTGTTCATCATTTTTTTTCCGATCCAGAAGTACTTGAGCTTTCAGCTCTTCAGCTCGGTACCATGGACATCGTAACCCTTCTGTTCGGTGCCACAAACACCGTAAATATGGAGAACCTGTGACTTTTCTGTCAGCTCGCAAAATTGAACCGCACTCACAGGGGGCTTTTAACCCGTCGCCCAACGCGCTACGAACACGATGGGCAGGCGGTCTTTTGTTCATCATCAATTAACTTGCCCTGAGCATAGCTTTGCCATCCCCCTTTACAGTCCTTCTTCTTCTTTGCGTTCGTTCTTTACAACCAATTTTAATCACTGTTTGTGATATGTTTGATCTTTGCCAAGAACATGTATACGTTGCACATTGGTTTGGTAGGCTCCTAAACACATAGACTTCTACACGCTTAGGACTCATGCATCCGATTTCATCCAAACCCAAACCTCTTTAGTCGCCTCTTACGACATGCGTGGCAGGTAACAGTGGTTCTATTCTTTACACCCCAAATTTGGGCCCCGGTACCCACTCGGGTGACAGTCCTTCTGAGTTTTTCTCTCCCTCATATACCAGATGTTCCGTATCTGCAGCCGTCATGCTCAAATCATCAGTCACATATTTAATCCATCTTCTCCGTGGTCTTCCTTTTCTCTTCGTTGTCGGGATGCCAACTTCCAAAAGAATCTCTTCCAATCCTTCGTGTCTCTTTATATGTCCTTCTTCTTCTTCTTCTTCTGCGTTCTCATTAGATTGGGATTTCGGATTATCTAATAAACGCAGCCGTCTGCCTCAGATTATCAGCCACGCAATACAGTTGGTCTTGGACGCTGGTGTAAGTGGGCCACCTCTTTATATGTCCAAAATACTTCAATTTTACCATTTTTTGTATAGCATCAATCAGTTTTTGGTTTTTTTACGTTCGGAAAATACAAAAGAGATGATGCCGAATGAACTAGGTATGCCTTCAGAATGAGAAACGAAAGGCGGTCAAGATATGCAATGCAGTGAACGCATCAGGGAAAGCGCAAAAAGGGAGGTCTAGGAAAACATGGGCGGAAACTTACGAGACAGGGCTAAAAAACAAGCATAAGACCAAGTTTGAGGTAGCAAGAATGGCACAAAATCTAATTGAGTGGACCTTTTTTCTCTGTCTTTTGCTTTTGGGCGGACGAGGACCGATGATGATGATGGTTTTTGACAATGTTTTTGGAATAATACAATATAAAATGTGAGGTTAAAAAACAGTTTAAAATGTGAGAAATTTTGTGATAAAGAAATCAAAAAAAGAAATGAGAAATATAGAAAACACATTTCATCATATGCTTCATTTTTTGTCTTCATATTTTGTAATACTGAAAACCTTTCGTACTTTTATACGCTACTTTAGAGTAATTTATCCTGACCGATTTATCCTGGGCAACTCGTTCAATCTCTTCTATGAAATTGAGTGCGATATTTCATGCCTCACTCAGTAATGTTCGTTTCAGTTATTCTTCTTATCATATTTTCTGTCTTCAGTATAGCCTTCTTACTATATTTTTGGAACGACGTTCATTGGTTAGTAGATTGCTCGCCCGAGTGGTTACCGGGGCCCAAATTTGGTGTGTAAAGATTAGAACCACTGTTACCTGCCACGCATGTCGTAAGAGGCGCCTAAGGAGGTTTGGCTGAAATCGGATGCATGTGTCCTAAACGTGTAAAAGTCTATGCGTTTATAGGCCTACCAAACCAATGTGCAACATATACACGTTCTTGGCAAAGATCAAACATATCACAAAGAGTGATTCAAATTGGTCGTAAAGAATAAACGGAAAGAAGAAGAAGAAGAAAAAAGAAGTTATAGATTGGACTTGACAACACTTAAGACAGGCAAGACACATAGCTGCACAGTTTCTTCATGCAAATACAGTGAATGATAAGCACAAAGAAGACACGTGTAGCAACATTACACTACAAGTGCCAAACCTGGACGCTGATATCAAATGATAGAAGAAAACTAGTCACAACAGAGATGAAGTATCTACGCAGAATGCTGAGGTAACAAGAAGAGCCCGGGTTTAGAAATGAAGACATCAGGAAAAAGTGGGTGCAACAACAATACTGAACTTCATCAAGAAACAACAAAAGAAATGGTTCGGCCACATAAGCAGATTACCATCAGACAGTGCACCTCAAAGAGAAATGCTACTCCGATACAGTGGATGCAAAGCAAAAGGCAGGCCACGCAAAAGGTGGACCTCAGAGATAATAGAGGCGACGAAAGACAGTTTGTGAAGCTCACACAAAAACCTGTTCTAGAAATCTCTTCTTATCCTGACGCTGTGAGGCAAAACATGATTAGATAAATGAAGAAAGAACGCAGACACTTGTTGCTCGCTACTTAAAAAACGTTTGGTTCAATATCTCAGGTGCACCTGTCATGCCGTTTGACATTTGTTAATAAATTTCTGCATTCGCAGTGTACCAGACAAAAGAAATAAAGAGTTGGAAGGATATTCTCTTCTCTCTCTCTTTTCTTTCCCACTCTCTCTCTCATATATTTCTCTGTCTTGTGCCTTTTAACCCCGGTTTGGCATACTTCCTCAATCACATCATTCCAAATTTTCATATCTTTAATTATCTCACACAGTTCCTTCCACCTCTTCTGTATTCCTTTATACCTCTAACGTTCGGTGTGCTAATTCTGGAGCTTTCTATATAGATGGAGACTGCAATAAAACTATGTAGCAATGACGAAATACGTAATAACGAAGTACTATAGTTTTACAAAATACAAAAACAATGACAATACACAGCAACATTTCGACCAAAAGGCCTTTATCAAGCAAAACGATTCAACAGGAGTGACGAGTTTCTCAGCACACTTCATATAGACTTTGACAAAGATATTACAACGGTCAACAAATGGAACTTTCTCTAGGTAAAAGAAAGGTAATATGCGTGTATATTTCTTTCTGCTGTTTTCTTCATTTTGTCAATCTTTTAGAAGAGTTTCCTTCCTCTTGCTTGGCACAGTTATTATTTTCCTTGTATGTGACCTGTTCTTGGTTGGGTGGATTTTCCAACTAAAAATGTTAACAGTATTGGGTAACGTGAAGGTTATATATATATATATGTCACTGTATCTATTGAGAATCTTCTCCTTCTTCTTCTGCGTTTGCCTGCTATAAATTTAGACACAGTCAGGGCGACTGATATGAAGATTTTGATTCATTTTTGCGTGAAGGCTTGCTTTCCTTTTCATCAATGCCCCCCTCCCGTCGTACAAGCATACATTCTCAACTTCAGAGGTACTTATAGTTCATAGTTCATAAGTACGGTTCCAACTTCACTGCAACGGGTCACCCCATAATTGCTGCGTTCCTGGGTCAATGAAAATCACACGAAATGCTAACAACTGTGAAATGTTTCCTGTGTGAACTAATTCCAGAATGCAACAGCCGCGTACCGCCACAAAAAGCAACCTGCACCGCATAAATGCATATGGCCGTCGCAAATATAGCAACACAAACTGTTCATCACTTGAATTGCAATTCTTGTCGAAGGGAACATCAATCATGACAAAATCCAGCTTTCTGCACTCGCAATATAACTTCATACGGCAGATTGAGCTTGTTCGTCATAACCGCTGTCCGCCATTTTCTGAATACACACAACAAACGCACGGTTGACCCTCCCGCATTCCGCCATTGCTGGCCAGATTTTCAGACTTGTAATTCAGATCCTCAAGTATTAATCTGTATTGAGCAGCGATGGTGCATATTGGGAAATGAGTGAATCTATTGTGTAATGACGGAATCTATTGTGTAATGACTGACTGAATCTATTGTGTAATGACTGAATCTATTGTGTAATGACGGAATCTATTGTGTAATAAAGGAATCTATTGCGCAATAACTGAATCTATTGCGTAATAATTTAATATTTTTATCTAACTTCTTTCTCCTGTTTAAAAGTTGATTAACTTGAAACATATCGAACTTATTAGCAAAGAGGTCATCATGACATATAGCAAACGTACTTACAAACACGTCTTCATAAAATATAGCAAACGTGCTTACGAGCACGTCTTCATAAAATATAGCAACGTATTACAAGCACGTCTTCATAAAATATAGCAAACTACTTCAACAGAGTCTTATGAAATATAGTCAAACGGTAACTTCACACGTCAAATTGTTCTTCATGAAATATAGCAAACGTAACTTAAATGCAGGTCATTCAATGCAACATAGCAAAGTAACTTCACGCAAAGTCTTGGCATCGAAATATAGCACAAACGTCATCACTTGAACTTGCAAGTCAGGAAATAAAAGACAAATCGTTTCTACCGCAATATAACTTCTACGAGATACTATGCAAACCGACTTCCGCCATCTTCATGAAAATAACAAACGCACGTTACCTCCAGCATTTTCTGGCAGATATAGACTGTAATTCAGATCCAATATAATTTATTGAGAATATAAGGGAAAAAGTGATCATGTAAGACGGATTATTGCTAAGACTGACTGAACTATTGTAATGAATGAATCTATGTGAATAAATCTAGATAATAAGATATTGGAATAACTGATTAAAGATAATAATTTAAATATCTAATTTTTCTCTGTTTAAAAGTTATTAAATGAAACATCAACTTATAGCAGATATCATGACATATAGCAACGTATTCAGACAGTTTCAAATATAGAAGTGCTTACGAGATCTCATTTCGATGTATGACAGAAACAAACACGCAATTTGAAATATAGCAAACGTACGGTACTAAAAATATATTGAAATAAAGGAATGACACACAAAGGTATATCTAAAGCATAACAACGAAAAATGATCAAGTAGAAAACAAGGATAATTAGATAAGGATAAGATAATTACATTGAAAGGCAGTGATTGGAGACAGAAATGGAGAAAATAGGGAAAGTGAGAAATGGTCTGGTAGAGCTTAAAAGGCTTAGTTGAATATCTCTCTGCGAAGAAGAAGAAGAAGAACAATGACGTAATCCCAAACCGTTTACTATGAAATATACAAACAGAAACTTACAAAACAATTTATTTTGAAATGAAAAAGAACTAACAAAACAATTTATTTTGAAATAGAAAAAAATTAAAAAAACGAACTTATAAACAATTTATTCTTGAAATGAATAAAAACGAACTTACAAACAATTTATTTTGAAATATAGAAAAACGTACTCGCAAACAGTTCGATTCTCCTTATTTATTTTTCTTTAGACATATTCTCTGGAAGAGAAAATCATTCATTATAAACTCAAGCTGCAGGCAAGAAATATTATATAAACGATGGGAATTTAATTACATCTATCTTGTATGCAGACAGGCTAACCTATTGAAGAGGCAGTAGTTATTTGTTCATGAATCAGACAAAGATGTCGCGACAAGTCGTTGCTACGTGGAATTAACTATCTCTTCTTGTTCAATATGAGGAATGCATCAGTCCATACTGGCGCCGTATATCAAATAAATGAGAACTCAACGACAACAGACATTCCCACAATCTGGGTATTCTTTTCAAGATATGTTCTTCTTCTGGAATATATTTATGTTGTTATGTTGAGAACACAAAAGTAATGAAACATCAGATAGAAGATGGTGATATTAGAGATTTTACTACAAGCATCAGTTTGCTTATTCTATTATCAAATTTTTAATTATGGAAATATGAATACCATCTTACTATTTTCCGTCTCTAATCTTGTTTTATTTCGTAGAGTCTGCATAAGAAGAGATATCTAAAACGGGTTTGTGTCCACTTCGTACATGGTGTATTTCACTAGCTCTGTTACTTCTTTGGTTAAACACGTAATAACAAAGTACTGTAGTTTTACAGCTTACAAAAACAATGACACAATACAGCAACGTTTCGACCAACAAGCAAACGAACAACAGGAGTGACGAATTTAAAAAAAGCAACAAAAACTTATGGACGACTACATACATATGTTTCTAATGGAAAATCTGAGAATAAAAACGAATAACGAAATAAATATAACACAAAAAGAACACATAAAAACTAGAAATAGAAAAGAAGAGAAACAATAAAACATGAAGTGAATATTTAACTTGAATACATGCAACATATGCACATATAACTTACAAGGCATGAGAAGAGAAAGTACTAAGAAGCATAGGAATGTAATACGTTGAGTCCACATGGTCGCAAGGTACCATACAACGAAATCAACCGATTCTCCAGAGCAAATCGACTGCGATCATCAGAGGAACATGATCGGATGGCTGTGACCTGGACATCGTGAATTCCTAAATGGCCAGTATCATAACGACTTGTCGCGACATCTTTGTCTGATTCATGGAAAAATAACTACTGCCTCTTCAAATTTGATATGGTAGGCTTGTTGCAGAGCGAAGTGGGGCATACAGGACAACTACTTCTAGTATGAGAATGGAGGTTGAGGCCGTTACTGCTGCCCTCCATTGGATTTCTGGGACTTCAGTTACTGGGGCAGTTGTTGTATCTGACTCTCAGTCGATGCTTCACAAGATCCAGAAGGGCAGGTTTCGGTATGAGTGGATGTCGTCTATAGAAGTTTCTAACCTCCAGCGACTTACGTGGATATACTGTCCTAGGCATGCAGGTGTTTACGGTAATGAGAGAGCGGACAGGCTTGCATCAACAGCATCGATTGTTGGGGAGTTGAAGATGGATAAGGGGGATATTCTTCGGTCTCTTCGCGACTGTCTGTTGGACGAGGACACTAAAATCGATATCGAATCGATCAAGCGATTTAAACAGTTTGAAGTTACCCGTTGTTCAAGTCGAACTGGATGCCTGAGAGGCAGAGTGTGAGGTGTGTTTAATCAGCGAGCCGCAGGAACTATCAGTATGCATACTCTTCGATATCTGTTAGGGAAGACTGAGCACCTATGGATCTGCCCGGAGTGCAATGACGTCAGTTTAGTAACCAATAACAAATTTGATATACGATATCTTTGTGATTACTTGTTTTACCAATCAAATAGTTTTACTGCAGTCTCCTCTATATTGTGATTATTTCTTCAGTTCATCTTGTGTTTCGATGACATTTTGTTTTATATCTATTGTATCTGAGTAGTATTGTCCTTTCCGATACTCTATTGGCAATATGTTACAGTTTCAGTTTAGAATATCTTCATTGCACCCCGGACATGTCCATAGGTGCATCGATCTCCTTCGCAATATCTCCAACAGCATACAGCAACTACACGTACCAGTTTGATGTTGATTGATGAGCCTACTCATATACCTGTTGTGCTATTCTTTCTGTCCACTTCAATCTTCAATCCAAGCTCTTGCAATCTAGCAGTTGATGATGATTAGTTTAGATGAAAATCCTAAATCAGTAGTTAAGACGCTTGACTTGGTGTATGAAGGTTTACTGGTTCGAATTCGAATTGCGTCGTTCAGTATAGATGTGCTATTTGTCTGGAATCTCTCAGATTATTGTTCAAACTATGAAAAGACACAGATCAGCTTTTATTGTTTAGGAATAACATCTCTATCCCCACCAAAAATAAAAGTTTTCACACTATGCTCTGTCGAAGTAAAGCAATCTCGTTGTTGAATTTGTTTTTCCCTTTTTTTCTTCCTCACTTGTTCTACATCATAGATACTCAAACTTTTTCGGGTCACGCCATCTTTCGGGTCAAGACATACACTTTGTAACCAAACCCTCCTCCTCCATTATAACAGTTTTCCGTATTCAAGCGGTTTGATATTTTCGACGTAAATAGCAAAATGCATTACTTACTATGTCGTTAAATAGCATAATGATCATTACTTACTGCTTATGCCGTTAAATTATTGAACGCCCGAGTGGTTACCGGGGCCCAAATTTGGGGTGAAAAGAATAGAACCCCTGTTACCTGCACGCATGTCGTAAGAGGCGACTAAGGAGATTTGGCTGAAATTGGATGCACATGTCCTAAACGTGTAGAAGTCTATGGTTTAGGGGCCTACCAAACCAATGTGCAACGTATACACGTTCTGGCAAAGATCAAACATATCACAAAGAGTGATTAAAATTGGTCGTAAAGAACGAACGCAAAGAAGAAGAAGAAATTATTGAAAAAGTAGTGGTAATACGTGCTTCATCATGAATACAGTTATTCAATCGCAAAATCACGAAAACAATTTGTTTTAAAATATATATTATTAATTTCTTCTATAAGGAGCCACCGATCCCTAGATCGCCTGAACACTCCCTAAACGCTTCTGAGCCCACTATTGCCCACCTGGAAGGCTACAGCACCTACCGCCCACTTTGGGAACCTATGCATTACATCAATCACTTGTTAAACAACTCCTTGTAGTCTTGTATATGAAGTCTACCTTATTTGTTGTCAGTTAGATCCGTACAGACCAATAGATTAGCACATTCTGTTTCTGCATTCTTTATATTTCGGGTTCACATCTCGAAAGAAGATGTTATAATTGTACTTGTACAAAAACAAATAGATACCAGTCTATGCATGTCGTATTTCTATTGTAGAACATTAACCACATCGCAAGATGCCTGAAAGACTTTCAATATCTAGCTAGCTTCCCCGAATTCTTCATTGCGATATTCAAGGTTTCGTCAAGTTCTGTTACCATAGTTATCACACTGGTCTCATCTTTCAGGAACTATTTCCTTCATTATTTCTCTCTTTAACCCTTTGAACCCTGACCACCTGTACCTTAAAAATCTCTTCACCGAAGCTCCTGGACAAAAACAGTACACATCAGAGTTATATGAAAACACGATAATTTAGCATTCTTAAGTGCTCTATAATTTGTTATTGACTTACCCCATCATCTTCGTTGTTCCTGCTTATTATATATTTGAAGAATACTAAACTTTAAAATTTATTTGATTTAATATGTGGCACGGCCCAATACTCCTGATATGAAGATATGAAGAATAAATACTTAATAATTACCTGTATCAGTACAATAAAACACACAAAGGTCCGCCATCTTGTAAAACGATATAGACACATGGGTTGTGTTTTACGTCTCATTTGTACACAATTTATTTTCAAATACCGAAAAATAGTGAAAAATATGCTCAGACCAATATATCGGGAGCTCAGGGTATGGAGCGCTTACATTCAATCCCAAAATATCAGGAGCCTGGACTCTAGGGGTTAAGCCATTGTTATTTTTAACATGAACAAAACAGTTGTTTCCAGACGTTATATTGTTTATGAGTCAATGATTTGATATATTTAGATCTTGCATGATGTTAATCTTCTTTATCTTTGAACGCTCCATATCGACCACTTGTTAAACCACTTTGTGATTTGTATGTGATCTGAGCTTAAGAACGATTGAAGGCTGTGCCAGTTATGCGCATACAAGTAGGCCAGCACATCCAATTTCTGCGATGCTTTTGATTTGCTAGAGTAGATTCCCTATTGAAGGGGAAAGTTTAAGGACAACTAGCAAAAGTAGAACCGAGACACACTTAAGAGGGAGACATCAGTAGATGGATAAATTACAAGCTGGAATAGTGCACAACATCAAGTCAAGAGACGGGATGTTTGATATACATTACAGTCAACTTTTGATGCTAAGGATGATGTTATGTCATAGTCTCTTTACATTATTTATTATCTGCACTGTAATGGCCTGTCTCCTTTTGATTTGCTCTTTATAATATTTTGTGTTATTCATTATGATTCTAAGATATTAGAAGGTGATGACATGTTCAATATCTTCTTGATTGATTATATAGTTAGTTTGATATCTTGATATATCAATAGAATTAACCCTTATATAATCATTTGTATCTTCTTCTTCTTCTTTTTCGAACTCTCCATATCGACCACTCTGTGTGATCTGTATGTGATCTGAGCCTAAGACCGATTGTACGTTGTGCCAGTTATGCGTCTTCTCTTCTTCTTTGCTTTCGTTCTTTACGACCAATTTTAACCACTCTTTGTTATATGTTTGATCTTTGCCAAGAACGTGTATACGTTGCACATTGGTTTGGTAGGCCCTAAACGCATAGACTTCTACACGTTTAGGACATGTGCATCCGAGTTCATCCGAACCTCCTTAGTCGCCTCTTACGATATGCGTGGCAGGTAACAGTGGTTCTATTCTTTACACCCCAAATTTGGACCCCGGTAACCACTCTGGCGAGTTATGCGTCTACAAGTAGGCCAGCACATCCGATTTCTGCTATGTTTTTATTTACTAGGTAGCTTCCTAGACCTCCGTCGTTTCCTACAACATGCCTTGTAGGTCGCAGTGTTACTATTCTTTGCTCCATTTCTGAACTCCAGAAACACACGGGCGTATATTTTGTTATTTCAGTTTACATAACTATTACATAACTTTTACATAACTTTTACATAACTATTACATAACTTTTACATAACTTTTACATAACTTTTACATAACTTTTACATAACTATTACATAACTGTTACATAACTATTACATAACTTTACATAACTTTACATAACTTTTACATAACTTTCACATAACTTTTACATAACTTTTACATAACTTTTACATAACTTTTACATAACTTTTACATAACTTTTACATAACTTTTACATAACTTTTACATAACTTTTACATAACTTTTACATAACTTTTACATAACTATTACATAACTTTTACATAACTTTTACATAACTTTTACATAACTTTTACATAACTATTACATAACTTTTACATAACTTTTACATAACTTTTACATAACTTTACATAACTTTACATAACTTTTACATAACTTTTACATAACTTTTACATAACGTTTACATAACTTTTACATAACTTTACATAACCTTTACATAACTTTACATAACTTTACATAATAAAACACATTTTGTTGACGTGATCAGGGCGTGGAAAATTTGGTCTGAATGAAATGCGTACTGTACTCTGGTCTTTTTGTGAAACATGGAGATATAGACAAGAAATATGTAATGATGGATGCTAGAGAATTTTAATATGTGATGCTATTGTATCACAGGATGAAGTCAATAAGCTGGATACATAGATTGATTGATTGATTGATAGAACCATCATAGTTGCACTTCGGTGAGTAGCCATGTGTGCTCCGATTTCTTTCTTACACAGGAAGATCTCAACTGCAGTCATCTAGCTTAAAATGTTCTTGTACAGTGTGGGCAAGGTATACTTGAACTTGTGGGAAGGATTCGAATAAATAACAGTCGGAACACAAGGCGTATGAATTACCCATTTAGCCACCCAGACCCATGTGATCATTGAGAGGTAGTAGTTTGACTAGACACTTAATAAACGATAACCTAAAACAAGTATTACGTAGTTATCAAATTATAAAGAACACAAACTAGGAAAACCAATATAAATATATTGCTTTCCGCCTCTTGCTTTCTATGTAACTTGACAAAGACTTAATGATCAACACGCTGATTAAAATGATTGTCTAATGATACATATATCATTAATTGCAATAAAAAAGTACACGACGTACTAATATATTCTAAAACTAATCACACAAAGCAACAGCATCAATGAAAAATAACCCTAGTTATCACCATCATAAAATTATCATTTCGGGCACGTGCAAATTATATTGGCGGTTTTCACGGGTGCCGTATCGTTATGGCACATTACTGCTTTCCCTGTAAGCTTAGCAATATCATTTATCATGTCATGAATATATCATCAATATCCGGAAGCATTAATATCCGATAAGACTTGCTGTTGTTAAAGATTCACGCCCCATGAGCGGAACCTTTATTTATATCAATACGATAGTTATCTCTGCACAATATAGATACTAGTTTTATATCATCTTTCTCACGTGCTGCGCTTTCGGATATCAGGATAAAGATTTTCCAAATCTTGCATTGTTACATTATTTATTTGTATGCTTGCTTGTATCTTTTCTTTTTGCTAGCTCGCTATGGATACAGGCATGGGCGGCTCGTCATTAAGGGCCATTGGGGCCCGGCTCCACCATAATCCAAAGGGGGAATAACTTCCCGGAATATTAAATGCTAAAAAATGTCATGATTTTTCCGAAAATTTGTGTCTGGCCCCACCAAGAAAAATGACCCCGAGCCGCCGCTGGATGCAAGTGTAGTATGGGAGCCTAATATTGCACTTCTGGGTGATGTTTGCATGAAGGCATGCTTTTCTTATCATTAGTGTCCCTTGCCATTTAGGCGAACTTTACATATATACTGTTTTTTACTGCTTCTGTTAGTCCCAAGGTCCACCTTTTGCATTTACGCTTTTTTGTACTTTTTACTCAAATAGAATTGCTCGTTAATGTGTTCTGTCTGTTGGTAATCTGCTTATGTGGCTGAAACATTTAATGTGTTGTTTCTTGATCAAGTTGAGTATTGATACTGTACAAACATTCTCCCCATGTCTTCGAATTCTAAAACGGCCTCTTTTGAAAATTCTACATTCTGGTTAGACACTTCATCTCTGTCGTGACTAGTTTTCTTCTATCGTTTGATGTCACCGTCAAGGTTAGAAGTAGGATATTGGCCAGTGTCGACTCACTGACCCTGGCCCTACAAACGTTTACGTCGGTTACGTTTATGTCGTTCAATACTTGCTTGTCGTGATTTATCTCCCATCATTCGTTCTTTCTATCTTTTTAGTTTCATATCTTATTTGCATCGTGTTTCTTTACTTTTTAATCAAGCTTATTTTCTGTAAAACTTTCATTTATTCTATTTTTCTGTTCAGTTTCGCTTACTATTCTAATGCATATTATTATGATAATGTTGTTTTTCTTCCTGTTCTACTTCCGTCATCATCATCATCATCCTCATCATTATTATCATCATCATCACCATCATCATCACCATCATCATCACCATACTCATCTACTTTACATCATCATATCACCATCATTCACCTTTCATCATCATCATCATCATCATTATCATCATCATCATCATCATCATCCTCCACATCATCATCATCATCATCATCATCAGGTGTATCAAACTCTGCATCAAGTCTCTGCATCAAACTTTGGTTGCAATGGATTTTCAACCTGCCCTGTCTCCTTGATGTTGCACTCTTGAAGAATGTAATTTGTCTAGCTCTTGATGTTTTCCTCCAACTTGTGTCTTGATCTTCCTCTTGCTCGTCTCCTCTCAACATTCCCCTCTAATAAGGTTTTGAACAAAGTGTCATGTTTCTTTTCATTTATTCTTCGATCCTGGTTTGCCTTTCATCGTCAGACCAAAAAGGAGACACTGGGGCAAGTCACTCTAAGTTCCTTGCCTTTAATTCTTTTCTCCAGTCCAGATTTTCCTCACAGGTCTGTTTGACCAGAGCCAACTATAAACTTATGGGCCTTCGGACTCAGGTAAGAATTATGGGAAATCAGACCCCAACTACGCCACATGACCTCGCATTCCAGTATTGGTGTATATAGACGAATTCATTTAAAAATCAACACAAAATGCTAACTCGAAGTTATATTATCCAACAAGTTAAGTTTAACAATAAGGAATATCAATATAATGAATATTTTTCACCAATAAATAACCATAGACTCACAGAATTGAGAAAATTGAAAAAAACTGGCATTGTTCTATCAAACATCTGTAATTTCCAGCCCCTTTTCTGATCTAGGTCAGGAACCCTAGTCAGTTGTCTGGCCTAGTTATCTAGAGTTGGCTGTGGTTTGACCACAGGTAGGGCCGTGCCGTGCTATGATACAAGAGGCGACCACACCAGGCGGCACCATAAGTGGGGCGACAAAAGCAGCAACATCAAAACCACAATTGTAGGTTATTTTAAATAAAAACATTTAAGGGCAGCATTTCGAAGACTTTCACCATACTGAGAAAATATACCGAACGGCCCTGTCCACTGGTCTGTGTTTACAAAGTCTGTCATACCATCTCAATCTGAGAATAGACCGAAGAAGTCACATGCATTCTTAGGTTATTCATTACTTTCTATTGATCTTCAGTCATAGCAATCGTTCGAGCTGTTGTGAAGATTGCTTTTGTATAGATGTTAAATAGACTAGATGAGGATCACCTCTTCAAACTTTTGAATAAAATGATGTCATCATTGTTTTCCTAGATATCTTCTTCTATATCTTCTTCTTCTTCGCATTCGTTCTTTACAACCAATTTTGATCACTCTTTGTTATATGTTTGAACTTTGTCAAGAACGTGTATATTGGTAGGCCCCTATCTTCTTCTATTTAACTTCTGTCTCACCCATGTGTTGTCGGGGCTCGCAAGGGAGCAAAGAATAGTAACACTGCAACCTACAAGCATGTCGTAAGAGGCGACTGATGTAGGCCCTAGGGATGCTACCTAGTAAATAAAAAGCATCACAGAAATCGTAAACTTGTAGACGCATAACTGGCACAACGTACAATCGCTCTTTGGCTCAGATCACATACAACTCACAGAGAGTGGTTAACAAGTGATCGATATGGAGCGTTCAAAGAAATAGAACACAATTACAGTGGCGGCTCGTCATTAAGAGCCGGTGGGGCAGGGCCCCACCAAAAATAATGTGTAACGTGTATTTATTATTGTATAAATAAAAAAAATAAAACCTAACCAATCCCATGATTTTAGAAAAAATGTGTCTGGCCCCACCAACAAAAGTTAGCACGAGCCGCCACTGCACAATTATGTCATCATTTTGTTCCTACCTATCTTCTTCTATTTATCTTCAGTCTTGACGTCCAAGAACTAAAAATTGAAATTAAAAGGTAAGGATTTCTTGAAAGATGTGGACTTTCAGCGATCCATCAGAGCAGGTCGATGGGTGTCAAGAAACTGATTTCAAACATCACACTACAAAAATAACAAGTTGGGATGTATTTTACTCTCATTAGCGAACGGAAGTGTTATTTAACGAGTTGTAACAAAACACAAAGAACGTGATTATAAAAGAATAAACAAAAAATAAACAAGATGTGTCTATCTTTACTATAAGTTTTCTGTTAATTACTTTTGGACAGTTTTTCTTTTACTTTTTTGTATTTCTTTCATTAACTTTTTTTTATATATTATTTGTAAATTGTTATTTCATACTTCATTTTATCCTTCAATTGTCTTATTTTTTCAAGCCCTTTCATTTTCAATCTTACATCATCATCATCATCATCAAGGTGCGTGTCCTTTATAGGACGTTGCTCTCTTGCAGCACATCTGAAATTCACTCTGTCTCTAGCCAGTTCACCTACTTCGTCAATGGTCATATTCATGGTTTCATTAATATCTTGTAGTCATCTTCTTCTTGGTCTGCAATCTTACATATCTCTATCATATCAATCGTTATATTAACTACAATCTATGTAGATTCAAGTTCAATCACTTCTGTAATACCGCTTTTTATGGCGTTGAGGACAAGAGGGACATGAGCTTGTGAAATACAGAGTGTTCAAGATAACAGCAGCTTCGTCAAGGGAGACAATCTATCATGTTTATGAAAATGAGAAGATTCAATTATGATAGAGTATAGGTCAAGTGAGTAAGTCTTTTTGTGATGATGTGTAATTATGGTGCGAAAAGGGGCGATGAACAAATGTGACGAGCTAGTCAGAACCGGTTGAAATATTAAATAGACAAAACGCAACGCTGACCAGGCAGTGATTTTTCAATGGGGCTACTTTTATCTTGAACACCCTGTATAATGGCGCATAGCTAGTGCAGTCACCGAGAAACTGTCCAGATTATAATTTATTTCTTTATGCCCGACAGAAAAAAACACTCTTTATCGTTATTGTGGATTAAACCTGAGTTTTCCGCATGGAAGCCCGCGTTCTAATCCATCTCGACTAAACGATCCATTAACTTCATTAATAATAACTTATATTGGGGTCATATCGAATTTTTTACGCAAACGACGTTATACTGCACCTCAATCTTCACCGACCCCTATAGAAGTGATATTAATGCAGTTTCACACAAACTGATCTAATGTTCCATTATGGATAATGTGTTTCTGATGATATAATTTATGAGGCAACTATTTTTTTTGGTATGTAAACCTTATCGAACACAATAAATTCTACAATGTTTTAACATAAAAATACACAGCAACGCAACAATTAACATATCATATTTGAATCTATTCAATCGCAAACAGGTTTCGAGAACAGCGTATAAAGTCTTTAATCTTATCGTGGCAGCTATTTCTCACAACATTAACGCGAACTTAATGCTTGGAGAAATCGGTAAATACACTACCTTAAGAAAACTATTTACCAACATTAACTCTATGTCCTTCCCGAAACAGGAACCGACATGCTCATACACCAGAAAGAATAGTTTCTTAATGACACGTAAAGATAACACTGATGAATTTTGCGTCTATGTGCTGTTTAAAAAAAAAAAAATATGAAATATCTTCACCCTGTGTTGACACTCACAGGAATGCATTTAACTGCAAAGCTAATAAACCGAACATAGCTATTATAACAACCAGGTCTATTAACTTCAAACAATGTTTGCAAGTAAATGATCATGATAGTTTATTATCGTGCTGTCGTTGAAGAAAAATGAAACAAAAGGAAAATAAAGAAGAAAAGTTAGAATCAATTATTCTTTGATGAATTCCATGAAAAAATGCTTTCATGATGTGATGCAAAGTTGTCTGTAAGTTGAATATATGAATATGTCTTCCTGGCCTCTGTTGATGACTTAATGTGAGGACAAGAGCGAAATAAATGTGCTTGTTTCAAGTATATATCATTTTATGGTTATTTAATAAAACTAGGAATTGGTGGGGTTTTGTTGACGTTTTCAGTGCAAGGTTTAGAGTACACTGGGGCAGAGTTTATGGTAGATGGGTGCAACGTTTAGGGTAGATAAGTGCAAAGTGTAGGAAATATGGGTGCAGAGTTTGGGGTATATGAGGGTAGAGTTTGGGATATATGAGTGCAGAGTTTGGGGTATACGGGTGCATAGTGTGGGGTATACGGGTACATAGTGTGGGGTATACGGGTGCATAGTGTGGGGTATATAGGTAACTAGTTTAGGTAAATAGGTGCAGTGTTTAGGGTATATGGTTGTAGAGTTTATGGTATGTGGTGCTCAGTTTAGTGCAGATGGGTGCGCATTTTAGAGTAAATGTGTGTAGAGTTTAGTGTACGTGGGTGCACATTTTAGTGTAAATGGTTGCAGAGTTTACTTTAGATGGGTGCACATTTTAGTGTAAATTGGTTGCAGAGTTAAGTGTACATGGGTGCACATTTTAGTGTAAATGGTTGCAGAGTTTACTGTACATGTGTGCACATTTTAGTGTAAATTAGTGCAGAGTTTAGAGTACGTGTGTACACAGTTGAGTGTACATAGGTGCATAGACAAGAAAGTGAAACATTAGTCCGTTACAATAATATTAATTAATTATTATATTCCATCATACCTCTATAGTATATATAGAGTCTTCAAGCATTGTCTTCATACCACTTTATCCTGGGCAACTCGCTTAATGTCTTCTTCTTCTTCTTCTTTGCGTTCGTTCTTTACGACCAATTTTAATCACTCTTTGTGATATGTTTGATCTTTGCCAAGAACGTGTATACGTTGCACATTGGTTTGGCAGACCCTAAACGCATAAACGTCTACACCTTTAGGGCATGTGCATCTGATTTCAGCCAAACCTCCTTAAACGCCTTTTACGATATGCGTGGCAGGTAACAGTGGTTCTATTCTTTACACCCCAAATTTGGGCCCCGGTAACCACTGGGCGAGCAATCTCTTCTAAGGAGCAGTCTGATATTTCTTCCCTTCCTCCCAATGCTTCTTTTGTTATTCTTTGTTCATTTCTCAGAGTATATTCAATATATCTAGATCTCTTTCATTTCTCAGAGTATATTCAATATATCTGGATCTCTTTCATTTCTCAGAGTATATTCAATATATTTGGATCTCTTTCATTTCTCAGAGTATATTCAATATATTTGGATCTCTTTCATTTCTCAGAGTATATTCAATATATCTAGATCTCTTTCATTTCTCAGAGTATATTCAATATATCTAGATCTGTTGTAGGAGGGGGCTGTCTCCTCACGTATAAATATAGTGATGGTGATTGTTGTAGAGTGTAGGGCTGATGTTGTTTGCCACACACACACCTATAAATAAGGAAACGTTCTCATATGTTTGATACTTTCTTTATTGATGGTTACTACATTCAGACGAAACACGTCCTCCCATCTCAAAGGTTCATTGTCGAATGTCCCTATGTTTGTTTACTAACTAGCAACAGTTACTCGATCGTCACTCCCTAACTACACAAAAGCGTCATTGTCTCGTAGTTATGTGTTGTACTTCTACTTAGAGAGTGCAACACATAGTCTCAACTATATAATATCTAATTATACTACACTAACTATCTGGCTAACTGTCTGTTCCTCAGCTGCCACCTGGGAGGGGAAACTGGCTATCCACTACACCCCCTTGGAGACCCATTTCCCATGAGTTTAGAGGGTGATTATTATGCCTCACGGTGCCTGGATAATGAGTGTTGGATGTTGTCCACACATATTTCATTGCTAGCTAATGAAGCAGTGAGGATACTAGGCGCATTGATTTCTATAGAGTGGGGTGTGAGTGTTATTATCCCCTGCATTTCATATAATGTAGGTACATTGGACAGTGACATTGTGGATGTCAAATTGTGTTGGGTTTGTCCTTCCTCTGGGGTTGTGGGTTGCTTATTGGTTCCTCTATGTGCGGTCATATACTGTAGAATGTTCAACAGTATATTTATTATAATTTTTCATGTCATATTCTCGTTCTAATTTATTTTTTGGTTTGAGATTCCAGGACAAGACTCTGACAGGCAAGAAAGACATAGTGACATGACAGTTGTGAGCTGCCCCTTGGCCTTCCTACATCATGTGAAGTTAGGATGCGCAGTACAGTTGACCAGATGTTTCCTTTACTAGTGAGAAAGAGACTGCTGTTAGGTCGCTGTCGGAGTTACACGGCTGATATTTCAATTATATTATGCAAATATTGCTGATGTGTTTATATGATATATTGTTTCAGCATAGAGCACATAGGGTTGACCGTTGATGTTAGCCATGGTCACCTATGACCATTTGACGAGTCACGTTCAACGACGTGTGGTGACTAGTTCCCATTTAGCTCGTTCAATTGGGTCATCCTGAGATCCCGTCAGGATTTTCTTTTCCTTTTCGACCATGGTTGACTGTTGTAGTTAGTTGTTGTGGAGCCACATTTCACAATGTGTGGAGACGTGTTCCCATTTAGCTCTCACACCGCTAATGACCCTGAAGGACTCTACTAATGTGCAGATTTTGGTTGGGATTTCGCTCGTGGCGAGCGAGGTCTCCAAGGGTGTAGTGGATAGCCAGTTTCCCTCCCAGGTGGCAGCTGAGGAACAGACAGTTAGCCAGATAGTTAGTGTAGTATAATTAGATATTATATAGTTGAGACTATGTGTTGCACTCTCTAAGTAGAAGTACAACACATAACTACGAACAATGACGCTTTTGTGTAGTTAGGAGTGACGATCGAGTAACTGTTGCTAGTTAGTAAACAAACATAGGGACATTCGACAATGAACCTTTGAGATGGGAGGACGTGTTTCGTCTGAATGTAGTAACCATCAATAAAGAAAGTATCAAACATATGAGAACGTTTCCTTATTTATAGTGTGTGTGTGTGGCAAACAACATCAGCCCTACACTCTACAACAATCACCATCACTATATTTATACGTAGGAGGAGACAGCCCCCTCCTACAACAGATCTCTTTCATTTCTCAGAGTATATTCAACATATCTGGACCTCTTTCATTTCTCAGAGTATATTCAACATATCTGGAACTCTTTCATTTCTCAGAGTATATTCAACATATCTTGACCTCTTTCATTTCTCAGAGTATATTCAATATATCTGGATCTCTTTCATTTCTCAGAGTATATTCAATATATCTGGATCTCTTTCATTTCTCAGAGTATATTCAACATATCTGGATCTCTTTCATTTCTCAGAGTATATTCAACATATCTGGATCTCTTTCATTTCTCAGAGTATATTCAACATATCTGGAACTCTTTAATTTCTCAGAGTATATTCAACATATCTGGATCTCTCATTCTCAGAGTATATTCAATATATTTGGATCTCTTTCTTACAACAATTGTTATTAGTAGTTAACTAGACATTTCTCAGAGTATATTCAACATATATGAATCTCTTTCTTACAACAATTGTTATTAGTGGTTAACTAGACATTTGTCTGATTTCCTAACTTCTGACGTCCCGTTTTATTTTCATTATTTGTCGCAAACTTCTTTTTTTCAAATGCATTCAACTTGCTTTCTATATATTTAGTCAGTTTCAACTCTGCTAGTACAGGTTAGGATTGATACAACATTGGAATTAAACATTCTTAATTTACTTTTAAAACTATATAACTTGCAGTTCCACATTTTATTTAGACTTTTAAAACTATATAACTTGCAGTTCCACATTTTATTTAGACTTTTAAAACTATATAACTTGCAGTTCCATATTTTATTTAGACTTTTAAAACTATATAACTTGCAGTTCCATATTTTATTTAGACGTTTAAAACTATATAACTTGCAGTTCCATATTTTATTTAGACGTTTAAAACTATATAACTTGCAGTTCCATATTTTATTTAGACGTTTAAAACTATATAACTTGCAGTTCCATATTTTATTTAGACTTTTAAAACTATATAACTTGCAGTTCCATATTTTATTTAGACTTTTAAAACTATATAACTTGCAGTTCCATATTTTATTTAGACTTTTAAAACTATATAACTTGCAGTTCCATATTTTATTTAGACGTTTAAAACTATATAACTTGCAGTTCCATATTTTATTTAGACGTTTAAAACTATATAACTTGCAGTTCCACATTTTATTTAGACTTTTAAAACTATATAACTTGCAGTTCCACATTTTATTTAGACTTTTAAAACTATATAACTTGCAGTTCCATATTTTATTTAGACTTTTAAAACTATATAACTTGCAGTTCCATATTTTATTTAGACTTTTAAAACTATATAACTTGCAGTTCCATATTTTATTTAGACGTTTAAAACTATATAACTTGCAGTTCCATATTTTATTTAGACGTTTAAAACTATATAACTTGCAGTTCCATATTTTATTTAGACTTTTAAAACTATATAACTTGCAGTTCCATATTTTATTTAGACTTTTAAAACTATATAACTTGCAGTTCCATATTTTATTTAGACGTTTAAAACTATATAACTTGCAGTTCCACATTTTATTTAGACTTTTAAAACTATATAACTTGCAGTTCCACATTTTATTTAGACTTTTAAAACTATATAACTTGCAGTTCCATATTTTATTTAGACTTTTAAAACTATATAACTTGCAGTTCCATATTTTATTTAGACTTTTAAAAGCTGATGTTGCTTTGACAATGCGTAGTATCATTTCTGTACTCACTATATATACTGTCTATGGATAAAGTCAGACTCCATGAACATGGTTCATAAAATCGATTCAAGAATGGTGATACGAAACTGGGTGGAGGTACTGATACAGACAGTCAGTGGCGGTTCGTGGTCATTTTTCTTGGTGGGGCCAGACACAAATTTTCGGAAAAATCATGGTTTTTGAAATATTTACTATTATTTGTCTAATCCGGGAAGTTATCACCCTTTCAATTTTGATGGGCGGCCCCACTGGCCCTTAATGACGAGTCGCCCTGCAGACAATAATCAGAAAATCACCTTCATTTTGTTCATGGGCACACATGAGGTAATAGTAATGAACGAGCTGATAGATTGGCTGGCATGGCTATGATATTAGAGGGAGCTTCAATGAATCGAAAGAACATTCTTAACGCACTGAGAGAGTCTTTTAGAACAGGAGAGTTTCAGGATTGTGAATCCAACTCGCTGACCAGATTGAGCGAGATGGGTGTTGATATTGGTACATCCCGAAAAGAACGACATACTAAATATGCAAGGAGACTGATTAATCAATATCGAACTGGCATATTGGGCCGCTGAACGCTGCTGGATTTGTTGAGGCGGAGATTGGAGCATGTATGGACATGTCCGGAGTGCTATAATGATAATCCTCTTGAAACTGATAACTGATATACTTTTCCTCTTCTTTCGTTTCTCCAATCCTGTTTGTCTCACAGCGTCAGGTCAAGAAGAGATTTCTAGAACGGGCCCTTGTATGCGCTTCGTAGATAGTGTCTTTCGTCGCCTCTCTTATCTCTGAGGTCCATCTTTTGAGTAGCCAGCCTTTTGCTTTGTACCCATTGTATCGGAGCAGCATTGCTCTTTGAGGTGCACTGTTGGTAATCTGCTTATGTGGGCGATTAGTTCTTGATGAAGTCTAGTACTGATGTTGTACCCACTTTTTCCTGATGTCTTCATTTCTCATTCGGTCTCTTCTTGTTACACCCAGCATTCTGCGTAGACACTTCATCTCTGTCGTGACTAGTTTTCTTCTATCTTTTGTTGTCACTGACCAGGTTTGGCACTGGTAACATAATGTGGGAAGAAAGATTGTCTTGAACATTGCTCTGTTTGTGTTCATGGTGACGTGTTTGCATCTTAAAATTGGCCCCATTTGTCCTATCATTTGATTTGCTTTGTTGCATCTGTGTTAAATTTCATTTGTTATTCTTCCGTTTGCTTAAAAATTGCTCCCCAGGTATGTGAAGTCTTTCACTTGTTTTAATGGGCGATTGTCGATGCAGATATTGGTAGTGCTTTCCTCTGCTTTACTGATGTACTGTCTGTACATATTTTGATTAAAATAGCTGTACATAAGTCAGTGAAAGTGCATGCAGAAAAGAAAAGACCACAAAATAGAACAGAACGATAATAGTAATAATAGCCGTCCATCGCAAAGCGATGATGACAACAGCCTCAAACGTGTGCTGCTGCACCTCTCTGGCGTGTGTGTGCAAAGGTGACTAAAGAGTCAAATCCTAGAACACAATCTTCTACCACAGGTGCGGCATAAGTGATCAAGGTTATACATGTAGGTGTTGTGTGTTCTGTCTTTTCGCTACAGCTCCTTTTCTCTGTGCCACAACGGCGCCACGATTCTCATCCAGGACCGTGCGATATATTGTTTCATTATGATGCAAGTCTTCGAAATGCCGCCCCTTAAATGTTTGTTTCCTTAAAATAACCTTCAATTTTGATTTTGTTGCTTATGCGCCCCCTTACAGATCCGCCTGCTGCGGCCGCATCTCTGTATCATAGCATGGCACGGCCCTGTTCTCAGCGCATGAACGATAATCTTAGTCTGACAATATGTGCACTCAAAAACATCGTCTATCTAAATTTGTTGTTTTTTTCTGCTTCCTTTTCTCCATAATCTTTATCGTTTATGCCCCGAAATATCTTTATATATTTAGTTTTAAGTGCAGTATACGGTCTTCATTTCACACCAGACACGCAACACCAGCACACATAAATGTACAGGTATATGGAGTAACATCTGCATTGAATGTTGTCAAGTTGATTTTATAACTTACCATCTGTCCGATTTAAGGCTGAGTCATGCTTCAAGTCTAAGATGCAGGAGCAAGAAACATATGCTAAAGTAATTTTCAATCTAAGTTTACAAATTCTTGTAGATTGTTTAACTTTACTTAAATGCAAAATTAATGCATTATATGTTCGCTTATGTAATTTCAGATGTGCTGCAAAGAGAACAACGTCCTATAAAGGACACGCACCTTGATATGATGATGATGATGATGTTCGCTTAACATGTCTTCCTCTTCAAACGCTTCATATCCAGCACTTGTTAACCACTCTTTGTGATTTGTATGTGATCTGAGCGTAAGAGCGATTGTACGTTGTACCAGTTATGCGCCTACACAAGTAGGCCAGCACAACCGATTTCTGAGACGCTTTTTATTTACTAGGGTAGCTTTCCTAGGCCCCTAACTCAGTCGCCTTTTGCGAGATGCCTTGTAGGTCGCAGTGGTACTATTCTTTAATCCATTGCGGGCTCAGGCACCATACGGGCGGGTTTAAAATGTAACTTTTGTAGTTGTATTCCACAGTATTAACTTTGTCTTCGTCATGAGAAATGTAGAAGTTCGATTGTTGTATCTCACAGTATTAACTTTGTCTTCGTCATGAAAATGTGAAGTTTATTGTTGTATCTCACAGTATTAACTTTGTCTTCGCCTTTACAATGTGAAGTTTATTGTTGTATCTCACAGTATTAACTTTGTCTTCGCCTTTACAATGTGAAGTTTATTGTTGTATCTCACAGTATTAACTTTATCATCGTCATGAAAATGTGAAGTTTATTGTTGTATCTCACAGTATTAACGTTGTCTTCTAGTCTTTACTGTTATTACTGCATGGGTGTAGGGAAAGATCATGGCGCAGTATATAGTGCTGAATTAGAACACCAAATGCACACGGGTTCAAATCCAAGTAAAGTTTCTCAATCCTTATAGCTGAAAATTATTCCAGATATTATAACAACCACATTTCTACCTGAAAGTGTTTTCAATATGACATTGCCCACAAAATTATATGGACTCAGCGCTTGCAACATATATTTCGCATAGTAAAGGCGTCGATTCCATGTAGTTTTAGAATTATTGCTATTATCTAGATTTTTAAACTATTCCTGCTATAAAGTTTACTACTTACAGCTGTTATTAAGTTTCCCAATTATTTGTTTTATTCATTTGTTTCAATTACTGTTGGTAATGTTTTGAATTACTGCTATTTATGTTTTCAATTACTGTTGGTAATGTTTTGAATTACTGCTATTTATGTTTTCAATTACTGTTGGTAATGTTTTGAATTACTGCTATTTATGTTTTCAATTACTGTTGGTAATGTTTTGAATTACTGCTATTTATGTTTTCAATTACTGTTGGTAATGTTTTGAATTACTGCTATTTATGTTTTCAATTACTGTTGGTAATGTTTTGAATTACTGCTATTTATGTTTTGAATTACTGTTGGTAATGTTTTGAATTACTGATATTTATGTTTTCAATTACTGTTGGTAATGTTTTGAATTACTGCTATTTATGTTTTCAATTACTGTTGGTAATGTTTTGAATTACTGCTATTTATGTTTTCAATTACTGTTGGTAATGTTTTGAATTACTGCTATTTATGTTTTGAATTACTGTTGGTAATGTTTTGAATTACTGCTATTTATGTTTTCAATTACTACTATTTATGTTTTCAATTACTGCTGTTTATTTTTTCAATTACTGCTGTTTATATTTTCAATTACTGCTATTTATATTTTCAATTAGTGCTGTTTATATTTTTAGTTACTGCTGTTTATATTTTCAATTACTGCTGTTTATAAATTCAGTTACTGCTGTTTATAAATTCAGTTACTGCTGTTTATAAATTCAGTTACTGCTGTTTATAAATTCAGTTACTGCTGTTTATATTATCAATTACTGCTGTTTATAAATTCAGTTACTGCTGTTTATGTTTCGAAATACTGTTAATATTTAGTTTGACATCTGTTGCTGTTCTTCATTTCTCAAGATACTGCTGTTATCCAGTTTTCCAATTATTTATATGATCCACTTTTCTAATCACCGCTACTATCCAGTTTACTTAGAAAAATAGAAACACAATTAAATACAAAAGTTATAGAAGAAACATTAAAATAGTATGTACATAGAACGGAACAATTATTTCCATAACACAAGAAATAAAAGGAAAGTGATTGGTTAAGTGATAAATAAAAGGGGAAATGATTGGTTAAGTGATAAATAAAGGGTTTTTAAAGCCGAAGGATTGACTTTATTGCACCGTGTTTTATCCCATATGGCTCGGTATCTCTCAGCATAAATGGCCCGCCACCTGCCGAGAGTATTGAACAAAGCACGAACTCTGTAGCTCCAGCAACAATCCTAGTGTCTCTGGAAAAAATTGCACTCGTGAACAGAAGGGCGCGGTCAGGACTTGAACCCACGACCTTCGACTCACAAGGCAAAGGGTTTAACCACTTAGCCACAGAGACCCCCTCTCCCCTCCCGAATGATAAATGACAATGGCAAGGAAAAGTGAAGTATTAAGATCATATAAAGCGACATGCTGCACTGTGAATCTGCACTGTTATGGATACCGGAGGATAAACGAAAATGTGGAAGACCCATAACAACGACATGGAGAAAAACAGGGATACAAGAATTTAAAGATATTAATCACAACTGGAACACATTACACAGAATGATCAAGAACAGAAAAGAATGCATTTCTTGCTGTCTTAAGCACCAAGACGTCACAGACTAGAGAGATCGAAAGAGAGAGAGAGAGAGAGAAAGAGAGAGAGAGAGAGAGAAAGCGAGATAAAGATTTGGAGAAGATAACCCTTTCCCCCGTAGTTTTCTTTTACATCCGGATACTTTTATATATTGCACATTATATCGAATTAGCAAGTATTTTGACTTTGTGTCATTTGAAATAATAACGATAACCTGGGTATATCGACCCAGGGGATCGAATGTGTTAATTTTGGAATGGCATATTCCAGGAAAGAGAAGATCAAGAAAAAGATGGATATACAGTGGGATGGACGAAATGCAGATATGCGTAGCTGATTCAGAGA
This sequence comes from Arion vulgaris, assembly GCA_020796225.1. Lineage (NCBI taxonomy): Eukaryota > Metazoa > Mollusca > Gastropoda > Stylommatophora > Arionidae > Arion > Arion vulgaris. The sequence goes on along the minus strand of CM036758.1, from coordinate 58,810,235 downwards.
ACTTTCTGTATGATAAAAAATGTCTTTTTGAATAATTGTCATGCCATGGAAGTTCCGATTAAGAACATGCTATGGAATAAATGAATCTAGTTGTCTAATTAATGTTATATTCTATTCATAGCATATATAGATTTCTAGAGTTGAAATGAAGTCAATGCTGTGTTTTTTTGTTTTGTGAATCTATTATGTCCATGTTTATTTCTGTCCATGTCTGTCTCTGTCTGTCAATCTCAGTTTGAGTGGTCTATCTATCTATGACTATATTAGTCTCTTTTTTGTCTATGATCTTAGTCTCTGTTTCTATTTGTGTGTCTTCGTCTGTCTTTCTTTCTCTCTGTTTCTGTTTCTGTATATGACCTCAGTCTATGTTTCTTTCTGTATTTGTTCGTCAGTCTTTCTCTCTCTCTCTCTCTCTCTCTCTCTCTCTCTCTATCTCTCTATCTTTCTCTGTTCCTGTCTTATTTGTTCTTAGTCTTCCATTGTTTTTGTGACTCTCTCTCTCTCTCACTCTCTGCATATTATTCTGCCATTGTCTATCGCTGTCCCTTCCTGTCTCTTTCTTTGTCTTTCTCTATCTATGTGTATCGGTTTATACCTCTGAAGTCGGTCAAGGCTAACCTGCATGGCAAGGGACATCAATAAAACAGTAAGCATGCTTTCACGCAAAAATCAGTCAGAAGCGCCATACCAGGTGTCATGGCTACGCCTGAATTTATAGCGGACGAAGACAGAAGAAGAAGTATCGCTTTATCTCTGTATTTATCTCCTCTTGTCAGATTCTCTATACGTTTCTCTCTCTTTTTGTCCTCTTTATAAATATGTGTATCCCTTATTTCTATTGAACACTCCCTCTTTGTTTCATTTCTCTCTCTCTCTCTTCCATTCTTTCTTTATTTATCCTCTTTATCATTTTCTCTATCGATCTCTCCAACTCTTTCTTTCCTTCTCTCTCTCTCTCTCTCTCTCTCTCTCTCTCTCTCATATACACATACTCAGAAGCATGCCATCATCAGAAAGCTAATTCACATTTTTCTGTTAACGGATTATAATATATAATAAGGTAATGGAACTTGGAGGATGCAATGAAAAAGCCACATTAACAGTTCCTTACGTGATACGAATCCCTGAGCTCCCCAATATCTATCCAACGTGCTCTGCCCTTCACAAATAATGAGCGTCTCTTCCTGTGCATTAATCAACAAACTGAAAATAAAAACAACGCCCCTGATTTACACAATTTACGGAATGAGAATTTCAAGCAGATCAGAAACACATGCATTTCTCTCTCAGGGGCGTAGCAATTTAATGTTCCTCGTGATAAATAGATTTTAATGAAACTGACTAAAAAAATGTATTTTATTGTGGGATTCTATCAATTTTTTTTAAATGCGTGGGGGTAAGGGGTAGGGGAGGGGGTGAAGACAAGGTGAAGAAGAAGATGAATTAATTAAAAATAGTGGAATCGAAATCGAGTGAGAGAGAAATCACAGAACACCGAATAAAAATTATGGGATATCCTTTACAGGACGTCACCATCAAGCACAGTAAATGAGTCGTTGATTTTCTAGGCACCACTTATACGTTCAGTAATTTGTCATTGCTTTCTGAACGGTGAGGTCTATTTTACCTTTCTTAAAATTCAATGGAAAAAATTTGCTTCAAACTGCCCGCAGCGGGTTTGAACCAGGTACTCTTGGCTTGTGATCGAGCTCACTACCGCTTTAAGCTACAGACGCCCAGAAAAGAACAAAGACTAAGAGAAAGCAGTAAAATAAGAAGGACTATCAGAGATTGAAGTAAGGAAACAAAGAATACAGCAGATAAATAATTAAACAAAGGTTGTGTGAGAGAGAGAGAGAGAGAGAGAGAGAAAAGTAAAGAAATAAAGTCTACGAGAGAAAAGTGAGAGGATTCAAAGAATGAGTCAGAAACAATAAATATTTTTGTTCTAGAATATCGAAATTAGTAACAACTTCGCCCGTGTGGTGCCGGGCCGCAAGGAAGCAAAGAATAGTACCACTGCAGCCTACAATGCATGTCGTATGAGGCGACTGATGTAGGCCCTAGGGATGCTACCTAGTAAATAAAAAGCAGCGCAGAATACGGATGTGTTGGCCTACTTGTAGGCGCATACTGGCACAACTTACAATCGCTCTTAGGCTCAGATCACATACAAATCACACAGAGTGGTTGACATAGAGCGTTCAAAGATGAAGAATAAGTAAAGCTTGACACTTATTTGTTTTCAGCATACTTTCAGTTTGCATACGATAGTTCACTTCAATTTCTATAATCGATACACTTGCACATTTCACAAAACAATATAAAAAAAACCAATTATCTGATGAAAACTTCTCCGTTTTTTGTTGTGAGTGGTAAAGATCAATTTATGTCGAGAAAACAAATGTAGATTTAGACCAATTCATATATCGGATGATTGATTGATTGATTGATTGATTGATAGGACCATCATCATTGCACATTGTGAGTAACCATGTGTGCTCCAATCTCTTTCTACACAGGAAGATCTCAGCTGCAGTGCACGAACTCCGTAGCACCAGCGAGGGTTCCATGTCGTTTTGATATCGGATGAAAATTCTTTTAGGTAAAACCCAGGATAATTCAAATGTCTGATGAGAACAGCTCCTTCTTCTTTGCGTTCATTGTGTTCTTTACAACCAATTTTAATCACTCTTTGTGATATGTTTGATCTTTGCCAAGAACGTGTATACGTTGCACATTAGTTTGGTAGGCCCCTAAATGCATAAACTTGTACACGTTTAGGACACGTGTATCCGATTTCAGCCAAACCTCCTTAGTTGTCTCTTACGACATGCATGGCATGTAACAGTGGATCTATTCTTTACACCCTAATTTGGGCCCCGGTAACCACTCGGCGATGATGAAAACATCTAAAAGGAGTACAGTAAGGACCCGCTGTCATACTATGTGATGTATTGTGGTATAATGTGTCAGGACTGTAGTTATCCGTTTTTCTTTGACCATCGACGCACGATGGGTGACGTGGTCAGTGTCGTATTAGCCCTATAGCAGAAGTAGCAAGTGATACGGGCCCCGCATTTCTGGAGGCCCCTCGTCAAGTGCAGAAAATGTTTAGCTTGTAAAATTACAAGCTTACAAGCCCGCATTAAGGAAATAAATAGGTAAGCAGAATACATTTCCCTGCTTTGCAGAATGTTATCTCTAAATGTGCTCACATTAAATTGAGAAAAGTTTGTTTGTAAAAGTTGTGTTTTATTTTATCCTCATACAAAACTTAGGGCCTCTTGGTAACATTTGTTACAGGTCCTCTCTGGCTTATTCCGGCACTGGACCTGGTTCACATTATGCCGGATAACTGCTAAAGAAATGCTCTCAAGAAAATGATCACATCTCATGCATCTCAAGAAAACTATTAGAACAATCTGTGTGCTCTGTGAAAATGTTTACAAAAACAAATCAAATCAATAACATGGAATAACTATGATAGAAACCAGTGGCGGCTCGTCATTAAGAGCTAGTGGGGCCGGGCCCCACAAAAATAAGGTTTAACGTGTATTTATTATTTTATACATTAAAATGTATCCTAACCGAAACCATGATTTTCCCGAGATTTTCTGTCTGGACCCACCAAGAAAAATAATTACGAGCCGCCACTGATAGAAACGATATATACCTCTGGCAGTTACTAAAGAAACATACCCAAAACAGACTACGTGACAACCGTTGAAGCAACTAAGCATGTACAATGTATATAACAACTATAAGGTTGTGCAATAAATCAAGCGTCATAAACAATTGTCACATACACAAACAAAAAATCACACAGGTATGACATCTGCTAAAAATCAGGTGTTTATGAAAACTAATAACAATTTGTAGGATTGGTGTCTAAAATACAAAGTATTTACATCATTGGACAGGATTTCCCCATATGGCTTGGTATATCTCCGCAGAAATGTCACGAAACCTGCAGAGAGTATTGCTCAAAGAACGAACTCCGTAGCTGCGGCAACAATCCTAAGGATTTTTGGAAAAATTTCACATGTGAACTGAACGGCGTGATCCGGATTCAAACGCACGTTGTTCTGAAAACAAGGCAAATCGCGTAGCCACTTAGCCCCAGAGACCCCCATCTCCCAACTAACATGGGGAAGGTTCTAAGTTCAAGCCACAGCGAAAACAAACAACTCATAAATAAACAAACACCCGAGTGGTTACCTGTGCCCAAATTTGGGTTGTAAAGAATGGAACTGCTGTTACCTGCCACGCATGTCGTAATAGGCGACTAAGGAGGTTTGGATGAAATCGGATGCACATGTCCTAAATGTGCAGAGGTCTATGCGTTTAGGGGCCTACCAAACCAATGTGCAACTTATACACGTTCTTGGCAAAGATCAAACATATCACAAAGAGTGATTAAAATTGGTCGTAAAGAACGAACGCAAAGAAGAAGAAAATGAAACAAACTAATGTATATATTTGCTACTAATAAAGAAACAAACTAATGTATATATTTGCTACTAATAAAGAAACAAACTAATGTATGTGTTTCTATTATAAAGAAACAAACTAATGTATGTGTTTGCTACTTATAAAGAAACTTAGTGAACAATTGTATATGATTAATACCAAATAAAAAAAAAAAAAAAAAAGAAATAAAATGTATGTCAAAAATACTAGGAATCAAATTAACAAAAAAAGACATAGCATGTTTGAAAATCCAGAGAGATGGTCATTGCCGGACTGTGCGTGACTCGAGAAAAGCACTTTTGACCACTCCGTTATTAATGGAGTCAAAGGCATGACACAGGGAGCACGTAATGAAACACGCCCCTTTTTTCTTTCTTAGCTTCCACATGTGACCAGGGGTTGCTAAGTACCTTATTAAGGCATGGGTAATGGGGAGTATTGATCTTGTAACATTCCAGACACTAGTTCCTGAAGTCTGTACTGGTATATAGAAGGATGTATTTTCGGCCGCAGACAACAAAGTATGGATGTTCCCAAGTTAATTTCGCAGAAGAAGCCCATACTTATAGAGATATGGAACCCACCCGCCAGCGTGTTTTAGCGCTTTGGACGACGGGTGACAAGCCCTCTGTGAGTACGGTTCAATTCCATGGGCTGGTAGAAAAGCCACAGGTTCTCCAGATTTACGATATCCATGGCACCGAGCCAAAGAGCTGAAAAAGCTCAAGAGCTTCTGGATCGGAAAAAAAAAATAGGGATGTGGAATGTAAGGACGCTGTTAGAGATAGGCAGATGTTTACAAGTGGTGAAAGAGATGCATCACTACAAGCTCACAGTGCTGCTTAGTAAACAGACCTGGAGACGAAGTCTTCTTGAAGAACTGAAGGGTGATCGACTATCCTAGGAGACCATAAGGAAAACAGCAAGAGGCTGTGGAAAGTGGCGAAAAACTGTTGAGGACCTATGCTCCACGAGAAACGGAGAGGAATAATTAAGTAAGAAGAATGTACAGCCCGGAGCAGTTTTCTTGCAATTTTTAATTTTTAAATTTTGGTTTTACTGATCCAGAAGCACTTGAGCTTTCAGCTCTTCGGCTCAGTGCCATGGACATCGTAACCCTTCGGTTCGGTGTCACGCAGACATCAACAGTCAATCTGAAAAACCTGTGGCTTTTCTGCCAGCCCAAGGAATTGATCCACACTCACAGGAAGCTTATCATCTGTCGTCCAACGCGCTACGAACACACTGGGCAGGCGGGCATTCTTGAAATTCAAGAGACAATTATGAAGACTTAGAAGACCCTGTTATTACAATGAAAAGTATACAGATGAGACAAAGTGTGTTTGCTTTGAAGAAAAAAATAAATTCTGTCTAATGAAGAAGAAATGATTGAAAAGGGCTTCCCATTGTATCTCAGTCCCTCTCTGCAGAAATCGCAATCCAGCTGCTGAAAGTATCGCACAAAGCACACACTCTGTAGCTGCAGCAACAATACGAATGGGCTATCGGAAAATAAACACTCAGGAACCATCTACCTTTAGAACGCAATGGAAACTGTTTATCCACTACACCACAGAGACCAACCTCCTCTACTTTGAGTATTTCTTCTTCTTCTTCTGCGATCAGTTTCCTATACTCAGAGATCTAAACAGCAAGATGAGTTACCTACATGCATCCAGTTGTCAGAAGAAGGTCCTGGCGGTTGCTCCACCCTTTCTCTTTCAGATTAGTCTTAGAGTGACATGCTTGAGCCTTCAAATCATTGAGGAAGTGGCAGGTCTTAAGGATGTTTTCTGGAGTCTGAAGGCCAATTTTGACATGTGTAGTTGCCTGTTTGGGTATCTTTCAGTTCCTGGAGATAAGTTTGCAATCTGCAATGTCAAAGGTGGAGCCGTGGTCTATGATAACAAACGGTCAGTGGCTCAGGTAAAAATTCTAGGAAATAAGACCACAAACGTCGCGTGGTCCCGCATTACAATATTGTGTTGCATAAAGACGAATTCATTACAATATTGTGTTGCATAAAGACGAATTCATTACAATATTGTGTTGCATAAAGACGAATTCATTACAATATTGTGTTGCATAAAGACGAATTCATTACAATATTGTGTTGCATAAAGACGAATTCATTACAATATTGTGTTGCATAAAGACGAATTCATTACAATATTGTGTTGCATAAAGACGAATTCATTACAATATTGTGTTGCATAAAGACGAATTCATTACAATATTGTGTTGCATAAAGACGAATTCATTACAATATTGTGTTGCATAAAGACGAATTCATTACAATATTGTGTTGCATAAAGACGAATTCATTACAATATTGTGTTGCATAAAGACGAATTCATTTTAAAAACAACACAACATGTTAAATCAAAGTTATATTATGTAACAAATTAAGTTTAACAATAAGGGATATCAGTATTATGAATATTTGTCATCAATAAATAATCACGGACTCATAGAATTGAGTAAAATTGCAAAAAAAAAAAAGCTCACAGTGTTCTATCAAACATATCTGCTTATGTTTAAAGTTACTAGACTTGTTTACTACTACGTTATGGTTGTGACTAGTCTCTTCTTCTGGTACGGTATTGTTGTCAATTCCCTGCAAACTCGATTCCCTAATGGTGTCAGCTAAACTTGGATACACATTCTTTATGTAATAGGAAAATATTGAGGAATCGAAGCCGCGTTACAGCGTGCGTGCTCTACAGTTTGTAACTTAAATTATCGTTAATATAGTAGAGTTTCATCCCCTTTTTCATCTTCACCCGTCATACATTTGCTCTACCGTCTATCTGTACCGGAAGCGGCCGGACACATCCGTTTGTGCTAATGGATGTGTTGACGTCTCCTCGTGTAGACAAGGTAAGTATGAATCGTTCACATCTATTCTATTTTGATCCATGATTTAGTTCATTTGTCATTCATTGTGTGTGTTTGTATGTTCCCTGAAGAGGACTTATAGTCGATACTTGGATTTTTGTTAGTTTTATTTTTTATGATTCATTTTTGCTTGCTTATGTGATACCATGATGGCGTCTGTGGCTTAAGGGATAGTGACTCGGTCTATTAGCCCCGACGTTCTGAGTTCGAATGACACTGTGGACAGTTTGGTTGCAAATTATTTCGGGTGGATTTTTACAAAAAGGCGATGACACAACCCGTTCAGAAAGGAACTTCAAGTTACTGAACGTAATAAGTCCTAGAAAAATCACAAACACTGTTAAAAAGCTGGGGTTGATTCGCAAAGTCGTGTAAAGGATCAGCAATTCACTTTTTTATGTGATACCATGCATGTGTGTCTCTTTCCTTAAACGAAAATTTATTACGTATCACGGCAGTCTTCCTCGGTTTTCTCCAGATCTGATCTGGTCCGATCTAACCAGATCAGATTTGTAGGTTTTCGCACCTCGTAGTTAGCTACAAATTAACTTAACACTTAATACAAATATATAGAAGAAGATATAGTAACAATATGAGTTGGTGCTTTGTGCAATACTCTCGGCAGGTGGCGTGTCATTTCTGCGGAGAGGAACCGAGCCGTATGGGGTAAACCCCGGTGCAATGAAGTCAATCCTTCGGCTTTTAAACCATTTTATATATAAGTAGATTTAAAAACCATATTTCCAGTTAAATTTAATGCTATAAAGAAAATTATATATCTGTGTCACTTAGTTCATGTTTATTGATAATGGTCTTGTGCACCTCATAAATCTAAACCACGAACCAAACTCATCTGAAGTGTACCTACAATCATGATACCATCGTCATAGCCGACATTGGTCGCAACGACTATCCGTTTGAGTTACTGGACAATTACTTTAATGTTACACAACTCTACCTCAAAATGTCAAAGAAAATAAACTTAAGTCTGGTTCATTTCATGTAATGCTTGTGAGCTCCATTTTCTTTTACTCATTCTAGTCATAATATCCTTATTTCTGATGTTTTAATGTTGCTCATTTCCTACGTAGTCTTCCATCACTTGAGAAATCGCTCAATCGATTCACTATGAGAAAACAAGTAAATGCAGTGGACTTGATCAGAACAATGACAACTTAATCATTGAACAGTTAGGCATGCCAAGTCTAGCACTTTGGTCGATTTCTTTGACTGTCCATTATGCAAATAGAAATGAATTTACGGTCAACGCTGACACCTTCATTAAGTGACCAATCACTTGTCGAGGTTTCTCATTTTGAATGTACGGTGCTATATTGTTGCTGTCAATGACAGCATAAATAATATGGATTTCCTTTTATAATCTGCAAACTCGCAAAACAATCATCATGTCTTTTTTGCGCTCAAGGACACATAGATAGAGACACTAAAAGGGTTCCTAATTCAATCTTGTGCTTTTCTTTCTGCCTCAAACCTAGTCATATATATATATATATATATATAAAACTTTGAGTTCTGTTTGAAAGTTCTCTTCCATGTGTTTCACACTCTCTTTTCTTCTTGTCTTTGGTGTCAACATCATTACTTGTCTAGAGGCTTTCTTTCTTCTTCGAACGTTTATATCGACCAATTGTTAACACTCTTTGTGATTTGTATTAATCGAGCCAAGAGCGATTGTACGTTGTCTTATGCGCCCCAAATAGGACTGCACATCCATTTCTCGATACTTTATATTTATTAGAGCTTCCTAGCCCTACCTCAGTAACCTCAGACATGCCTGTATCAATGTACTATACTTTGCTCCTTTGAGTCAGAACACTTATTCAAACTTGTACCTTTCTTTCTACCTCAAATCTAGTCATATATATATATATCTTTGAGTTCTGTTTCAAACTTGTACCTTTCTTTCTACCTCAAATCTAGTCATATATATATATATCTTTGAGTTCTGTTTCAAACTTGTACCTTTCTTTCTACCTCAAATCTAGTCATATATATATATATCTTTGAGTTCTGTTTCAAACTTGTACCTTTCTTTCTACCTCAAATCTAGTCATATATATATATATCTTTGAGTTCTGTTTCAAACTTGTACCTTTCTTTCTACCTCAAATCTAGTCATATATATATATATCTTTGAGTTCTGTTTCAAACTTGTACCTTTCTTTCTACCTCAAATCTAGTCATATATATATATATCTTTGAGTTCTGTTTCAAACTTGTACCTTTCTTTCTACCTCAAATCTAGTCATATATATATATATCTTTGAGTTCTGTTTCAAACTTGTACCTTTCTTTCTACCTCAAATCTAGTCATATATATATATATATCTTTGAGTTCTGTTTCAAACTTGTACCTTTCTTTCTACCTCAAATCTAGTCATATATATATATATCTTTGAGTTCTGTTTCAAACTTGTACCTTTCTTTCTACCTCAAATCTAGTCATATATATATATATATCTTTGAGTTCTGTTTCAAACTTGTACCTTTCTTTCTACCTCAAATCTAGTCATATATATATATATATCTTTGAGTTCTGTTTCAAACTTGTACCTTTCTTTCTACCTCAAATCTAGTCATATATATATATATCTTTGAGTTCTGTTTCAAACTTGTACCTTTCTTTCTACCTCAAATCTAGTCATATATATATATATCTTTGAGTTCTGTTTCAAACTTGTACCTTTCTTTCTACCTCAAATCTAGTCATATATATATATATCTTTGAGTTCTGTTTCAAACTTGTACCTTTCTTTCTACCTCAAATCTAGTCATATATATATATATATCTTTGAGTTCTGTTTCAAACTTGTACCTTTCTTTCTACCTCAAATCTAGTCATATATATATATCTTTGAGTTCTGTTTCAAACTTGTACCTTTCTTTCTACCTCAAATCTAGTCATATATATATATCTTTGAGTTCTGTTTCAAACTTGTACCTTTCTTTCTACCTCAAATCTAGTCATATATATCTATATCTTTGAGTTCTGTTTCAAACTTGTACCTTTCTTTCTACCTCAAATCTAGTCATATATATATATATCTTTGAGTTCTGTTTCAAACTTGTACCTTTCTTTCTACCTCAAATCTAGTCATATATATATATCTTTGAGTTCTGTTTCAAACTTGTACCTTTCTTTCTACCTCAAATCTAGTCATATATATATATCTTTGAGTTCTGTTTCAAACTTGTACCTTTCTTTCTACCTCAAATCTAGTCATATATATATATATATCTTTGAGTTCTGTTTCAAACTTGTACCTTTCTTTCTACCTCAAATCTAGTCATATATATATATATCTTTGAGTTCTGTTTCAAACTTGTACCTTTCTTTCTACCTCAAATCTAGTCATATATATATATATCTTTGAGTTCTGTTTCAAACTTGTACCTTTCTTTCTACCTCAAATCTAGTCATATATATATATCTTTGAGTTCTGTTTCAAACTTGTACCTTTCTTTCTACCTCAAATCTAGTCATATATATATATATCTTTGAGTTCTGTTTCAAACTTGTACCTTTCTTTCTACCTCAAATCTAGTCATATATATATATATATCTTTGAGTTCTGTTTCAAACTTGTACCTTTCTTTCTACCTCAAATCTAGTCATATATATATATATCTTTGAGTTCTGTTTCAAACTTGTACCTTTCTTTCTACCTCAAATCTAGTCATATATATATATATCTTTGAGTTCTGTTTCAAACTTGTACCTTTCTTTCTACCTCAAATCTAGTCATATATATATATATCTTTGAGTTCTGTTTCAAACTTGTACCTTTCTTTCTACCTCAAATCTAGTCATATATATATATATCTTTGAGTTCTGTTTCAAACTTGTACCTTTCTTTCTACCTCAAATCTAGTCATATATATATATCTTTGAGTTCTGTTTCAAACTTGTACCTTTCTTTCTACCTCAAATCTAGTCATATATATATATCTTTGAGTTCTGTTTCGAAAGTGCACTTCCATGTGTTTCTATACCTCCGTTTTCTTTTGTCTCTGTGGTGTCCACATCCTTGCTTGTCTAGCCAGGTTTTCTTTTCTAACTAAAGGAATCATCCAATCCATGGCCATCGTTTCCCTTCTTCTTCATCTTTCAACTCCCAGCGGAGCAAAGGTCTTCAACAAACTTCTTCCAGTTCTTCCTCTCTTGTCATCCCTTCCAATACCTTCAATATTTTACCTATCCTTTTAATACCACCCCCCAGTTCTCTTCTTCAGGTATGTCTAGGCCTTCCCCTACTCCCCTTTCCCCCGAGTTCTTGTAATCAGTGGCGGCTCGTGATCATTTTTGTTGGTGGGGCCAGACATATGGTTTCGGTTAGGATATATTTTAATGAAGAAAATAATAAATACACGTTACACCTAATTTTTGGTAGAGCCCGGCCCCACTGGCCCTTAATGACGAGCCGCCACTGCTTGTAATGATTCTGATCGTTTTTTTAAATTCACCGCCAGCGTCTCTTCCCTAGCTCTTTCTGCACTGATATCTGCTTAGTTCTTTCTCTGAGTTCCTCATTCGTAATATTATCATACCATCTGTCCCTCTATTCTACGTAAACATCCATTTATGAAGGTCGGTGGCTTCTTTTGTTGTATTCCATGTTTCCGAGAAATAGAACATCACTGACTCCCTTGTGTGTCTTTACTTATGTCTTCCAGACTAATTAGTTTTAGAAATCTGATAATGCTAATCTTATCCTCCCAGGTATTCTTCTAAGAAGTTTTCCCGCTAATGCTTTTAACAAACTTTCTATTTTCTTATCAGTTTTCCGTCCCAAATCCATAGAGGATGACTGTTCTAGCACAAGTTTGAAAATTTACTTAGACCGTACATAGTGGATACAGACTAACTACGTTGATCAGTTGACTAAATAAATATTGCAAGTTCATTATAGATTTGACAGAGCAAGTCGTTTTCAGCAGAATAACGTCATCCTTCCCCCAGGTGATCAGTTATCAGTTATATGAGGACTATCATCACAGCACTCCGGACATGTCCATAGGTGCTCCTATCTCCGCCTCAGAAAATCCATCAGCGTCTAGCGGCCCAACACGCCAGTTCGATGTTGATTAATCAATCTCCTTGCATATCTAGCATGTCGCTCCTCTCGGGCTGCACCAACACTGACACTCATCTCTCGCAATCTGGTCAGCGAGTGGGACTCACAGCCCCGAAACCCGCCCGCTCGGAAAGACTTTCAATGCGCGAAGAATGTCATTTCGATCCATGGCAGCTCCCTCTGACACTGTAGCCAAGCCAGCCAATCTATCAGTTCGTTCATTACCCTTAACTCCTGCGTGCCCAGGGACAAAAATGAAGGTGAGTTCTCTGATCATTGTCTGTACCAGTACCTACACCCAGTTGCGTCTCAGCATTCCTGATTCGACTTTACGAATCATGCTCATGGAGTCACTGAGTATGAAAACACGAGAGTAGTTGTGAGATGCCAACCATTCCACCGCCTCCGCAATCGCCCGAACCTCCATTGTCAAACTACATGTGGCTGCTGAGCAAGTTGTTTCCGGGGTTGAGAAAAATAGATCCAGTGTGACCTTTCTCATGTCGTGAAAGGTGACTTTAAGAAGTCGTGGGTAGGGGGCGGCGACCTCACACTGTAAAAATAAAAAGCTGCAGAAACCGAAATAGAGACACCAAACACCGTAATCTGCTTATTTGGGTGGGTGTTTTTTTTAATGGAGATATGTTGGGTACACCTTGAGGAGAAATGTCTGGTCAACCACTAGTGACAACTGTTATAAGAAAGAGAAGATGGAGATATGTTGGACACACCTTGAGGAGAAATGATCAACGAATATCAAAGCAGGCATTGAAGTGGGATGCAAAGGGTTCAAGAAAGAGAGGTCGACCTAAGGAGACCCTGAAACGAACTTTGCTGAGAGAGGCAGGAAATATCGGTCTCAGTTCCATGGAGAAGATTGAGCAGTTGCCCAGGATAGAGCAGTATGAAGAAATTACTTGCAGGCCCTATGTAACGCATAACGGTACGAGAAGAATTACTATTATTATACGTCATTGGACGCGACGAGTACTGATGATGATAAATATCAACTATTCAATGGGAGAAGGGTATCAAAGATCAAATTTAAATCTACCTAGCTGGTTTTCTTCTTCTTCCTCTTTGAATGTTACATATCGACCCCTTATTAAACCTCTCTTTGTGATTTATATATGATCTGAGTCTAATAGCAATTGTACGTTGTGCCAGTGATGCACCTACAAGTAAGCCAGCACATCCAATTTCTGCAACGCTTTTTATTTACTAGGTAACTTCCCAGGCTACTTAATCGCTTCTTTCTACAACATGCTGTGCAGGTCGCAATGTTACTATTCTTTGCTCCCTCTGCGAGCCCTGCCACCACACGGGCAAGGACCTAGATGGTTGTCATATCAGTAACTGTTGGGTAGATGGTTGTCATATCAGTAACTGTTGGGTAGATGGTTGTCATATCAGTAACTGTTGGGTAGATGGTTGTCATATCAGTAACTCTTGGGTAGATGGTTGTCATATCAGTAACTGTTGGGTAGATGGTTGTCATATCAGTAACTGTTGGGTAGATGGTTGTCATATCAGTAACTGTTGGGTAGATGGTTGTCATATCAGTAACTGTTGGGTAGATGGTTGTCATATCAGTAACTGTTGGGTAGATGGTTGTCATATCAGTAACTGTTGGGTAGATGGTTGTCATATCAGTAACTGTTGGGTAGATGGTTATCATATCAGTAACTGTTGGGTAGATGGTTGTCATATCAGTAACTGTTGGGTAGATGGTTGTCATATCAGTAACTGTTGGGTAGATGGTGTCAATCAGCAACTGTTGGGTAGATGGTTGTCATATCAGTAACTGTTGGGTAGATGGTTGTCATATCAGTAACTGTTGGGTAGATGGTTGTCATATCAGTAACTGTTGGGTAGATGGTTGTCAGCATCAGTAACTGTTGGGTGATGGTTATATCAGTAACTGGTTGTAGATGCCGTGATGTCAGTATCAGTAACTGTTGGGCAGATGGTTGTCATATCAGTAACTGTTGGGTAGATGGTTGTCTATCAGAACTGTTGGGTAGATGGTTGTCATATCAGTAACTGGTTCCCGGGGTAGATGGTTGTCATATCAGTAACTGTTGGGTAGATGGTTGTCATATCAGTAACTGTTGGGTAGATGGTTGTCATATCAGTAACTGTTGGGTAGATGGTTGTCATATCAGTAACTGTTGGGTAGATGGTTGTCATATCAGTAACTGTTGGGTAGATGGTTGTCATATCAGTAACTGTTGGGTAGATGGTTGTCATATCAGTAACTGTTGGGTAGATGGTTGTCATATCAGTAACTGTTGGGTAGATGGTTGTCAATCAACTGTTGGGTAGATGGTTGTCTATCAGTAACTGTTGGGTAGATGGTTGTCATATCAGTAACTGTTGGGTAGATGGTTGTCATATCAGTAACTGTTGGTAGATGGTTCGCCTAGAAATGCTATGCAGTTGAAAAATAATTAATATCTCCATATCAAACGTAGACAAACACTTTACAAATAATCATTCTATACGATTATACCAACGACCAGTGGCGGCTCATATTTAAGGGCCACTAGGCTGGCCCCACCAAAAATAATGTGCAAAGTGTATTTATTATTTTATAAATTAAAACATAACAACCCCAAACCATTATTTTTCCTAAAATTTGTGTTTGGCCCTACCAACAAAAATGACCACGAGCTGCCACTTCCAACGACAAATTACATACCATAATATTTGTATATTTTCAGCCGTGACCTCGGATAATATACGGCCGTCGGCTCAGGTAAAATTTAGAAATAGGGCCACAACTGTCACATGATCCTCGAATTCCAGCGCGGTTATATATAGACTAATTCATATTAAAAACAATACAACATGCTAAATGAAGGTAACATAATGTTACAAATTACGTTTAAAGCTAAGGAATATCTGTACTATTAACATTTTTTATAAATAAATAATCGGGAACACATAGAATTGAGTAAACTCGCAAAAAAGCGCAGAGTGTTCTATCAAACATATACACAAACCAACATGAATTTTCGATTTTCCGTCTGAGCTAGTCGGCCTTATGTTGCCGAGGGCACGTTTCATCGTTTGTCCTTTGATAAACTTCATTATTCAGTGTAAGTTTTCATCTACTTTTCTAACTGTTGCTATCCTTTCCTGATGACCTTTCCTCAAAGTATGAACCTTTACTATAAACATTTATATGTATAACGTCTGCATACCTCGTATTCTCTCTCTCTCTCTCTCTTGCGATCGTTCTTAAGTCGTTTTTATCATTCTATTGTGATATATAAACAGCCAAACATCAGAACGGATGTACGTGCACAGCCTTCAGTACCTATTGGAGCTCAGGTGCTTATCTTTCGGTGGTGTGTTCGGTTTCAACCAGCGTTTACTGGATTCGCTCTCCGTTAGCCTTTTTGCTGTCCCCAGCCAAAACCCACAAGGCAGCAGGTTGCTATTGTCTTTTAGGGCAGCGACCCGTAGTCGACCTGCCCTCCCGGGCTGATGAGCGTCATCTTCCCAGACCTTGTATTCTCAACGTATCTTTGTATTCATCTAATTAACACTAGACTTTCAGTATTTCTCTCGTACTGGGTCGCCGGAGAGACGCTGCGATAGGAAAGCATTCCATTCCAATTGGAATTTCAAATCCTCGACAATGCATCAACAAATCAATTGCAATATGGATGTACAGACATTTCAGAGAGGTTGACATTATTTTTTCAACGCTCCATATCGAGCACTTCTCAACTACTCTATGTGATTTGTATGTGATCTGAGCCTAAGAGCGATTGAACGTTGTACCAGTTATGCGCCTGCAAGTAGGCCAGCACATCCGATTTCTGCAACGCTTTTTATTTACTAGGTAGCATCCTGATGCCCACATCAGTCGCCTCTACGACAGGCACTGTAGGTTGCAGTGGTACTATTCTTTGCTTTCCCTGCGGGCCCCGACTTCACACGGGCGTGAGAGGTTGCCATGAAAATGATGTGGCACAGAGAGCTGAAATTAAAATACAACTAGTTATATGGGTGGTATATATTGAAAGTAGGAGAGATATGAATAGATGAAACATCATATGCTCCAAATGTACATAAGTAGAATCAGATGGGGATCTTTGTGTCTAAGAGGTTAAATCGTTGCATTGTGTTCCGAAAATTGCGGTTCGAACCGGATCGCGTCGTTCAGTTCAAATGCGCTTTAAAATTTTGTGTATGTTATATCCTGGATTGTTGCTGGAGCTACAAAGTTCGTGCTCTGTGCAACAGGGCATTTATGCTGAGAGGACGGAACCACATGAGGAAACATTGGACAGTAAAGTAAATCCTTCTCCTCTTTGACCTTTTAATTCCCGCCTGCCCAGCGTGTTCGTAGCGCTTTGGGACAACGGCTGACAAGCCCCTGTGAGTGGGATTCAATTCAGCGGGCTGGCAGAAAAGCCACAGGTTCCCCAGATTTACGGTGTTTGTGGCACCGAACAGAAGGATTACGTTGTCCATGGCACCGAGCTGAAGAACTGAAAGCTCAAGTGCTTCTGTATCGAAAAAGACCCTTTTAAAGCTTATCAATATATAACTTATTGACAATGTTTCGCAGGAGCTGTGTGCTTCCCTCTGTCTCTCTCACTCATTCTCTCTCTCTTTCTCTGCACAACATCGCATCTCGATATTCCTTTAATCTTCACATAAGACATCTTCACAAACAAACGCAACAAAAATAAACCACAAAACAAATTAACGCAATCCGCTGTACACAACTATACTAATACTCATCAATTTATCAATGGTTTCAAAGAAGTCATCTTTCTTCTAACAACACTGCCAGCAATTTTCAAATTAAAAGTCACAAAAATAACGTAATTTACCGTGTTCTAATAAATTTCCTGGTATAGATTTTTCCAAGTTCGGCTCACAGGGCGCATTCTGTTAATTTAAATAACGATTTACTATACTCTTGTACTGTCAATGTGTAATTTATTGCCGGAGGTGGCATGGTCATATTTCCTTATTACTTGCTTCTTAATTATGCTTGAACATTTCACTTTTTGATATTTCTTTCATTTAAATTCATTAATAAATACTCGTACTTTCAACATGCATCCAACATATTAGAAGATAATAAATAAAACGGTTCGGTCACCTAATGAGAATGAAATCAGATCTATTACCATCTCGCGCGTTTAACAACCGGACGCAGAATCAGAGGAAGATCAAGAAGCAGATGGATAGATAATATCACAGATATCCTACGACATCAAAGACTAACAACTACAGATGCAACGCACTTTGGTACAGGATAGAAAAGTGAAACCCTCATGCAGCTTCATGGCACACGTGGATAAGACAAGACAATAAACTACTTAGCAATAATAATTTATTTTTAAATTGTTCCATGTTTGAGTAGAGTAGTTGTGCTATGCGCTTAGCTATGCATGCAGCAGAGTTGCGGTAGGTTAATCTTCCTTAGGAGCGATGAAAAGTAAAATTAGTAGCCTGTTGATGACCCGTACAACACGCAACCCAACCCCACCTTTCAGTGGTACAGATCATGAAACTTTTATCACGAGGTCAAAGACTAAAAAGAGTCTTGCTTAGTGTGAAGAACTTCCCTAAGTCAGTTTAAAAAAAATCATACTTTGGGAGGCGAATTGAGCCAAAATACATGCAAAAGCGGATGTGATAGCTTATATGTTTGTAAGCGCCAAACTGGTACAATGAACACTCAAACTCTAAGACACAAATTATATATTAACCACAAAGAGTAGTATAATAAGTGATTTATACAGAAAGAGCGAAGAAGAAAAAAGAACAAAAAGTTTCCTAATGAAGTTGATATCTTCTAGTCTTAGATCACGTGTATTCTCCATATTAAAAGTCGAATGTAACTTATTTTGATTATTTCTCGTCTCTTGTCAGCTAATTTTGTTTTACCTTCTTCTTCTTTGCGTTCGTTCTTTACGACCAATTCTAATCACTATTTGTGATATGTTTGATCTTTGTCAAGAACGTGTATACGTTGCATATTGGTTTGTAGACCCTAAACGCGCACTTCTACACGCTTAGGACACGTGCATCCGATTTCAGCAAAACCTCATTAGTCACCTCTTACGACATGCATGGCAGGTAACACTGGGTCTATTCTTTACACCCCAAATTTGGGCCCCGGTAACCACTCGGGCGTTTTATTTTTTTTTATTAAACTCGACTTTCTCCGTCGTAATGTTTCATTCATACACATATCATCTATTCCATTATTTTTCTTGATCACAACCTTTCCTTTTAGCATTGTTATCCACAAATAAAATGTCTTGTGTTGAGCCCAAAGCATATGTTTTGCTGTCCTCTATTTTTGTTCACTTTACGTTAATGAAGACGGACACGTTAATATGCATTAGACGAATACAATGGTCATTAGCAAAGAAGGGAAGAAACCAGCAAGAAATATAAAAATACGCGGAGAACTACTAAAGCAAGCAGTGGCGGCTCGTCATTAATGGCTAGTGGGGCGAGCCCAACAAAAATAATGTGTAACATGTATAAATTAAAATATAACCTAACCTAATACCATGATTTTCCACTCAAAAATATGTTTGGCCCCACCAACAAAACTTAGCAAGAGCCGCTACTGAAAGCAAGTATACACTATCTTATATCAGCGTTTCCAAATGGGGTCCGTGGATCACCGGGGGTTCTGAGGTACTCACAGGGGTCCTCAAGCGCTGAAATAAATATTATGAGTCTAAATGTCTGAAAGGACATAATGAAAGATATTTGAAGTTTCTCGTAGACTGAGAAATTGTAGCCAGCTTGACTGTTGTTGTGGTGTAATAATAACTCACTCTCTAGAAGATTTTCATATATAAAAACTGTTTGGGGTACACGGCAATGAAAAGTTTAGGAACCGCTGTTTTATTTCTAGGACAGATGATCCCAGATGTGAACACAAGATTAGGAACCGCTGTTTTATTTCTAGGACAGATGATCCCAGATGTGAACACAAGATTAGAAAGATAATGGGATTGCTAAAAGTACACTAAATGACATGAATAAGTTACTAACATCTAACAATAATAACAAATAAGCTACAGATGAGGATTATTAAGTTCTATATTTACTCTGTATATTTCTTTGTTCAAAAACGTAGATAATGAACAAACATTTTGGTAGACAGAATTACTGCATTTGAAATGTGGATATACAAAAGAATAGATCGTATGTCATGGAAATGAAATTGTTTTTATTCAATTCGATCTTGTGTTTTATTTTTTTTAAATCTCAAGCCTAGTCATATCATCATCAGGTGCCGTGCCGACTGGCGTAGGCGATCATGGATCTCCACAAATTTATGTCTCCGGTTTTTGCTATCATCTCAAATGTTGACGTTCTTCGTGCCATGAAGTCAGGCTATCCAAAATTTTCTCTCTCTGTCTTCCTCTGTTTTGTCTACCATCGATTTTACCGGTTGTCACAATGTGATCTATATATATCTTTGAGCTATGTTTCAACAGTTCCTTCCATGTGCCCTCAGGGTTTCCATGGTTTTCCTTGACATCAGAAGTGACACGTTATTCTAAATTACTAAGATAACTGCAAGCCTTAGGGAAAAATTGGTGATACACTGTAGATTACCTTATGTATTGTGCAAGTGCGCGACCAAATATGGGGTTATTTTGTGTAATATGTGAATATCTCGGTCCACTGCTAACTATCTATTGTCTGTTGTTTATTCCCAGGTGGAAGATGTAGTTGGCTGTCCACTCCTGCCGTTAAGCGTAGGGATGTGAGCTTTAATTTACGTTCTAGTGCCAGATGAGTCGCCCTTGTGTTATATCCGTGTTTATGTAGTGTGGTCTTGATAATGTCTATCCATCTTTTTATTGTCTTCCCTTAGCTCTAGTACCCGATCTCTTTTATTGTATGCTGTTATTGGTGGTTGGTTGTATTTTATTTTCATTAAATATCCAAACCACGACATTTGTTGTCTTTCGATGTATTTGGTGCATAAAGTTATGCCCACTCTGCTTCTGATGTCCTCATTTCGTAGTTTTGTTTTCCATTAAATTTATTAGATCACATGTTTTGTCCACCAGGCCACATATATTTATTGTTGAATGTTCTGTTTGTTGTCATTGTTGCTCACTGCTAACAACAGATGGAAATGGGATAAATGAAATTAAAAAAAGAACATACATGGCTTTACAAAAATTAAACAACTAAAAACAGTATGGAATGAAACTGATAGGAAAACAAAGATAAGAATACTAAGAGCATGCATATTCCCAGTGGCAACATATGTGTGTGAAACATGGACACTTTAACAAGGCAGTGGAAAACATATGTGCTTTTGAATATAAGTGTTACAGAAGAGTCCTCTGTATATCATGGACAGAGAAGAGAACAAATAGATCTATCCAGAAAGAACTAAATATCAAAGAAAATGACTGATGCTGCAAATAAGAATTAGAAAATTAATGTATTTTGGACATACAAAGAGAGCTGAATTTGTGGAGAAGAGCATCATTGAAAGAGGCAAAGAGGAGAAGAGGAAGATCACGGAGAAGATGGTTTGAGGATGGAACTTATAGTGGGAGCATTACCGCTGCAGAGGCAGGACATCTGGCCTATCAGAGAGAGAGAAATTCCGAAGGACTTTTAAGGTGGCAAAGGTCTGCTCAGGACAAGCTATATGATGATGATGAATGTTAATATATGACGTAATATGTCTCTGGGGGTGATGTTTTACGAAATGACAAAACATGCCCTGAAACAACCATATACATTTCCCCGTTTTGTTCGTCATAGCATGACTTCTATTATCTGTCTATTTTATTCTAAAGTGTGGACATCTGCTCCCCAAGTTCTATTTCAAGATGAATCTAATATAAACAGCTTCACTTGTCTCATTGCTGTTCCAGTTTTGGTGACTTATTCCTCTCAGAGTTGCACGTGCTTGGAGTAGACATTGAGTATTGCTAGTGTCTGTGAGAGTGCAAGGGATAATTAAGCCCATGAGGATTACGTGTTAGGATAAAAGGATATAAGTGAAGTGAGTGAGTAAAGGTTTCAGGAAACAGTCCAACACAGAAGGATAGTTGATAGTTAGGAAATGAGTTTTGATAAGATAAGTATATGGAACACAGAAGGATAGTTGATAGTTAGGAAATGAGTTTTGATAAAATAGTTGATAGTTAGGAAATGAGTTTTGATAAGATAAGTATATGGAAATGAGTTTTGATAAGATAAGTATATGGAAATGAGTTTTGATAAGTATATGGAAATGAGTTTTGATAAGATAAGTATATGGAACACAGAAGGATAGTTATATTTAGGGAATGAATTTTGATAAGATAGTTGATAGTTAGGGAATGAGTTTCGATAAGATAAATGTATGAAGGTTGTAGTAAAGAATGGGTAGATGTTAGTTAGAGAACAAGTTTTGTTAAATATATGAAGATTGTAGTAAACAAGGGGTAGATATTAGTTAGAGAACAAGTTGTGGTAAATATATGAAGATTGTAGTAAACAAGGGGTAGATATTAGTTAGAGAACAAGTTGTGGTAAATATATGAAGATTGTAGTAAACAAGGGGTAGATATTAGAGAACACGATTTGATAAGTGTACCGACCGTCTGTTGCCTGAGTCCAGAAGGGGAGCAAAGAATAGTAACACTGCGACCTACAAGGCATGTCGTAAGAGGCGACTTAGGAAGGAACTAGGAACCTACCCTAGCAAAAAAAGCGTTGAAGAAATCGGTTGTTCTGGCCTAGTTAAAGGCGCATAACTGGCACAACGTTCAATCGCTCTCAGGCTCTTATCAGATACATATCACAAATAGTGGTTTGCTAGTGGTCGATATGGAGAGTTAAAAAAAGAAGAAGAAAGTAAATGTATAAAGATTGTGGTAAAGAAAAGGTATATTTTATGGAACAGATAACATAAAAGTCCTATCGAAGCTGTTCAGGTTAGGATTATTACTTATGCCCTCGTCAGAAAAAACGCATTGGCTGTACCCAGTAACGGCTCGTCATTAGGGGCCAATGGGGACCAACCGAAAATAAGGTGTAATGTGTATTTACTATTTTATACATTAAAATATATCCTAACCGAAACCATGATTTTTCCGGAAATATCTGTCTGGCCCCACCAACAAAAATGATCACGAGCCGCCACTGGTTTTACCGTATGTTGAATCCGGGTCTCTTGTATCGGAACCCGAGAACTTATCCATTCGGTCAGACACCCACCCCCTCCAATATATATATATTTTCTTATATGACAAAACCAAATCTCT